>JALAAN010000028.1:2500-25036 GCA_023078555.1 Ulva prolifera
TACAATGTACATTTTTGGCGAAGATACGCACTGCACTGCACTGCGTGGCATGCACAAACACATGGCAAACACTTGTGAGGCATGCGCATGCAATAAAAGGCACAGCACTCTGAACACCGCACTAAGAGTTCCCGGCATTGGCCACTGGTATTGAGGGGTCATATGCATCGGAGCACGACGGAGCACCGCTATAGCTGCATCCATCCGTGCCCAGTGACCTGGCCTTTGTTGCCGTTACATGTCGAGGACGCTTCCATCTGGGCCCTTGCAATACATGTCAACACATATCAAAGTCGACGTATAGGGATCCCGATATCGATCAAAGGTGTGTGCTCGAAGTAATGTACTCGACATGTAGTAGCGTTGTGCTAAGTATTGTGTTGATGCCGACATGAAGACGAGCCTCGAGCTCGGGAATTCTTCGGCTCGATTCTGCACGCACTTAAGCTTGGGGTGTCGAAGCAGCCGTTCATGACCTAGCTTGCAGTGTGGATCCTCGAGCCTTGTGAGTCTCGCATGCGAACGGTGAGTGTGAATTCTCGAGGGGATTTCCAGACCATGCTGTAATTGAGCCCAGCGTCAGCTGGGAGACAAGTATGAACAGGCGCAGACGAACACAACAAAAGATCAGTCAACTGGGAGACACCCTTCTGCGTATGCATGCATGGGGTCCCGGTCGGACTTGCCAAGGTCCGATAAGTTATGAACAAAAGAGTCCGATAATAATTTGGCGAAATGTATCCTGATCATCATTCTTATATAATATGTACTACCATGCTGATAAAACGTCGCACTTTTTCGCAACGTTGATACGGGCCGTCTCGACTGGTACCACCGTGACGTGCCCGATCGCCCATGGTGCCCGTGCATGCGTGCACGGGTGAAGGTGTTACAGAAGAGTCGACTTAAGCTCGCACTCATTCAGACCAACATAAGCTTCTGTTAAGGGAATTCCTTGAAATTTTTGTGCTGATGTACTCCGAGTCATGTGTAACACATGCATGAGCTCATGGTAATGTAATCAAGCTCGAGCACGACGCGCTTCGCTTGCAACGTGTCCTTGCCGCAACGCGAGACACAGCAATGGCCTGGGCCTTCGCAAGCCCAGAACAGCACAATCGTACGTCAAGATCAGGTGTCTCAAGACAAGAAGAAGCTCAACCCCCCCCCCCCCCCCCCCCCCCCCCCCCCCCCCCCCCCCCCCAAAGTAGGCATGACCTGTGCTGCTGGAGGGTGCCCATGCATGCACATGCCATCTATTGATGGGGCACCTGCCTTCAGGCCACCGGGGCGAGATGCAGATAGAAACACTCCGAGTCTGCATAGCAGTTACGGTGGGATCTAGATTCGGAGGTAGACGGCATGATGATGATGTATGTACATATCACTGGCATGCATGCGCAGCTGTACAGCTATATGTTACCGTATTGCACTAGCCTACCTGAGTGTGTGCATGTGCATGCAGGTCTTCACATTCAGGGGAACACCGGGTAGCCTACCTTTAACGTACACAGCGCCTCAGTGTCGGCGGATCCAATCTATAGGATTTTGCCACGTTCCGAGATGAGGGTGACGACAACTAGTACTGCAGCTGCAGGACTGCAGTGGGGGCGACTTCTGCTCGCCTGCGGCTTAGTCGCACTGCACTGTAGCTTACGCTCTGCACACGCCAATCTGGATTTTGCTGCAGCTGGCGGTTGCGGTGTGCACGGCATGCTGGTTGCCCATTGCGTCACATTCATGAGGCGGGATCGCTTCGAGCTGTTCACGACCCGCCCCTGAGGGTTTCGGGTTTGCAAGTGAAAATGTCACAGCGCTTGTCTGCGTCCATGCCACCCGCAATTGCAACAACCCAAGCACGGCCACATATAATCATGCGTATTCCTATTCCCGTTCACTCTTCTGTAATGTGTATGTGTGTGCATGCAGCGGCAGGAGCGTGCGAAGATCCTCAGCAATCCTGCAATCTTGTCTGCCTACCATGCAGCCTCCCGGGCCGCACTTGCTGCGACGACGGCACATGCCTCAACGGCCTGGAATGCGACCCCACGACAATGACCTGCACTGATGCCCCACGTGCTGCACCACGTGCATTTGTCATCCCCGGCGACTACACGGTAACGCAGTGCCTCTCGGACGGCGTCGTTGTGCAGTCCCCGACACCCGATGCCATGGTGCCGCCCGTTGGCAGCTTCTTCATCAACGCTGCGGCCGCCCCGACTGATCCCGCTGACGTCTGCATTGACTGCGGCCAGTTTGGGGCGGTCGTCACTGCCGTGGGGGAGCCACAGCTGTGCGATTCGCAGGACACGGCCTGCGTCGAGGTGCAGCTGACAACCCGCCCGGCGCTGCTGAGCGAGATCTTCACTCCGGAAGCTCTGGAGATTGGTAACCTCACTGAGTTTGGGGGCGCGACGCTGTTTGAAGCTACTGGTTGTGGGGATCCCCTCGAGGCTGCATCAAGACGTCTTGCTGGTGTGCTGCGTTCGCCTACATGCCATGGCCGACATGGCCCGGCACATGCTCGGAACCTGCATGCCAGTGGTTTTGTGAGGTGCTAGACACTGTGCTTCTGGGCCTCCTGTGACTAATCCGCCTTGGGTCCACCTGACCAGTCGAAACCTTGCAACGTGGGCTGCTGCTGATGAAGCCAGTTATTGATAATACTGCAGTGCTAGAGGGTCAGTACTAGTGGACTGCATTGCGAGCATGCCATATGTGATGTTGCACTTTTTTTGTGACCGGACAAAGAACCAAACTGAATGAAGCAGAGTTGGTGATGTCAACGTTGCTAGCAGTCCTGCGAGCTCGTCAGTGACGTGCATATGCACACCAGCACTATAGGATCGGTCTCACATACACCCCTGGCCAATGTCAAGTGCGTCACATCATGATGTACATCCGCTGTGCATCTACAACGTGATGTCACACAGTCCGCTGCATATGTTTATGCGAGAGCACTGGCACACGTATGTGACCCGGCTGTCATCGCGATCAGTCCATGCAAATCCATGCAATACTGCACCGATGCCCTTTGCGGACGCTTTAGTGCATGCATGATCGGCATGCATGATCACGCATTCAACTGAGTGCCTCGCTCGATGACCGCAGCTGCAGGCCTCACCGGGTCCGGCCGTGGCCTGTTGCAGTCTTTCTCACGCCCATCAGTTGCAAGATGCGACGGCTGGAAGTCGGTCAACAGCGACGGCCGCTGCCGCTACTCCAACTGCTTTGTTGGGAACGACCCCTTCCCGGAAGACCCCAACTGCTTCGGCTGCGATGCAAACGACTGCAACAACGGCTGCGGGCCCGCAGTCGGACTTTTCTCGAAGGCGCCGGAGGAAGTTGAATCCGTCTTCGACTTTACCAACGCCTGCTGCTCCCACGACCACTGCTACTCCAGCACAACCTTCACCAAACGTGAGTGTGATGTGGGATTCCTGGAAGACACTCGCAGATCGTGTGCGGGCGCTCAAGGTTCTAGCGGAAACGGGTCTAAAGTCCGCATCACGTCACAGGCTGAACCAAGCGAGAACATGGGAATCTGTGAGGCAACTGCTCTTTTGTACTATGGTGGCGTTGTATTCGGCGGCAGAGGCCCCGAGGCAGACGCGAAGCGACTGACCACGGCTCATGAGCGCAGCGCAGAGTGCACTGCCCGTTGCCCGTCAATGCAGCGTGCCGGCGGCCAGGGGACGACCGTCCTCCGCGTCGATCTCCTGAGGCCTGGCACCTTCAACTACACGTACGAAATGTTCGCAGCCCCTGATGCGCTGACGATCGAGGACGAGGCTGGCAATGTCCTCTTCACCACGGGCGGCCTCGTGTCGGGGCGGGCATCCGGCACGGCCTTCCTCAGCAGCAACAGCGACAGCACCGTGGTGACGGCCACCATGGACGCGCCCAATGTCGGCACCTCCTGGGACTTGTTCATCGGCTGTGCGGAGTGAAGTAAACGGGCATAATCGCCCTGCTGATTTGTATCCCGGGGCTTCAGGCAGTGTGTATGTATGCATATATGTGGAGTGGTGGAAAATCAACAATTGCCGTTGCCAGTGAGCACTAGCAGGCTGGATGTTGTTCTGTGTTGGCATCGCCATGCAGAGGCTGTGTCTCAGCGTATGTGGTGCTCATTCGTTGCCCCACATGAGTGTTGGAGAGGCATACTGTGGGAAGCAGAGCGTCCCTGGTGCAAGCGTGTCGTAGCTGTGATAACGCGAGTGCAGCAGATCACATGCATTTGGCTGTGAGTCTGCGGGCAGACCGTAGGTCGGCTGTCCAGTGCACAGAATATAGGACGTAGCTGTCAATTCCAGGTCATCTTTGACTGGCAATTGACAGGTGAGAATGCTTTGCTGTCTGTGTGTGTCTGTCGTCTGACAATAGCAGAGATCAGTGTGCTGAGCGTACTACGTGGTGCAGGAGTCTGTACTGTATGACTAGTGATCATAGCAGCTAACAGAGCTCATATTGCCACAGGTGAGACACACGGCATAGGTATTCTGTAAGATCTTTGACTGGCAATTGACAGGAGTCTGTACTGTATGACTAGTGATCATAGCAGCTAACAGAGCTCATATTGCCACACATACTATGTAGTGGATTTAATGTACATAGCTATATATATAGCTATAGCTATAGCCTGAGCATGCATGTAAAGTATTTCACACCTTGTGCACCCCGAGGCCGTGTAGAAAGCTGATGTGGTGTTCAGCAATACCACAATGTACCGAAACGTGTGCATCCTGAGGCGGTTCCACCTGCGGCTGCTCATGTGCAGATATCTCGAGACACGTGCACGCGTACCTGTGCAGCCAACTTTCCCAGTTCGAAGTTCAAAGTTCAAGTGCAGAGGTCGACACCTACTAGCAGTACATGGCCAATGATAGCATCTCGTGCATCATTGCGACTCTGTGGAGTCAGTTGATGCGATCGACGATCATCGTTGGCCTTGCTCAGCATGGCTGCCAGTGGCGGTGTACAGCGGCCCTGTACGCAACACATGTACACAACCAGTAGTACTACATGCCAATCCATGCCGCATGCCAGTGGCTTCAGCACTGGTGATGACTACAGGACGCTACTGTGCTGTACAGTGTGCATGACATGCAAATCGCACATCTCCTAGGACAGCTGTCACATCTTTTGCATTCAAACCTGGCCATAGCCACCTAGACGAGCCGCGTCGCGACGCACGTAGCTCCGAGCCGTGCACGTGAGTGTCACATGGCAGGACATGATACTTGTTGCAAACGCATGTCGCACATACTGTATGCTACATGTGCACAACATATGTACACACTGTTGACCTCCACTTGGGCAGGCTCAGATGAGCTAGTGCACTATGGGTCAGGCCAACTTCAAGTGTGTGAGTGGCATGGCCATGCATGGCCAGCGACGCAATTCAATGAGGAGTTCATGCAGTGCTCCCCCCTGCCTGCACCCTGGTCTCAAGCTGCAAACATGATTGACGTCGCAGCTCTGCTCTTGCATTCGGCATGTGGGTGCCAGGCTGTGTGTATCACTCCGTGGGAGTCAAGCTGAAGTGTCTGTGGAAAGCTGCAGTGCCACCGCCGGCGCCGATGCTGCCAGTGGGGACTGCCGACGCCACCCAAGCTGCAGCTCTGACATCAGGTTAACCCTGCCTGCCTGGCACACCACCGTGCGGCCCGCCCGGCCCGCACCGCACCGCACCGAACCCTAGAGCGATGCGGTGCCCGAGCAGGCCCCCCTGCTCCCCGATCTAATTTCGAAATGCCATCGGCAGTTATTCCACGTGCCAAACGAAGCCGGGCGTCCAGGATCCAGTGGCCACCGATCGGTGGTGTCAAGCGGCAGGGACCCGAAGGGCAGCCCGCCGCTCAGGCTGGATGGCCTGTGAACGGAGAGAGGTAACCGAACAGGACACTGTGGGTCTTGCCAAAACTGCCTTGCCCGCGTGACGGAACCGCGGCGCACCCTCAACGGAACCGCAGCGCGGACCGTCCGCGCCACTGCACGGCAGAGTGTCGTGGAGAGATCGTGCATTGCATTCTCGAGGAATCGCAGCCGCGAGGCTGCGCCAGACACAACAGCAACCCTGTTGAGGAACGCAAAGGCGGCCAGGCCGACCTGTCAGTATGTATCATGTGACAGAGGGACCAGAGTGAACGCGCCAGCGCCGGCCTGGCTGTATATATGCTTCACATTTGCACTGGTCGGCAGCCTCTGCCACTGGCAGGCACTGCCGAGGAGCGCCGCGGCACTGAAATTCGTGAGTTTCGATTGAGGCGGCCAGTGGGTAGGTGACGCACACGTCGCCGTTCATCGGGGGGCCTGGAAAGAACACCAGGACGTCGCCTCGCTGTGCGAGTCTGCGGAAGCGGGGACAGCCGCCGGAGGGAAGGCCTGCGCCAGGGTCGACCGCCGCGGCGCTTGTGGCACCGCCTGCGCAGTGTGGGGGGTGGCCGCTGCAGCGAGCGCGTCTGCGCCGGATGCTGCTGTGGCGGCACCGGAGGGCGCGAGGACGGCGGGGTATGTGAGGGAGGAGGGTGCCTGGGCGCCATCTGAGAGAGCGAGCGTGTCCGCTGCGTGTGCAGAAGCGGAGTCGGCCCGTCGGCCGCGGGGAGGGCGTTGCGCCGTCGATGCACACTGGAGCAGCTTCTGGGATGGTGGGGGACGAGGCCTGGGCGCCATGAGGAGGAGCGGGAGCGACCGAGGCCTATTTGGCTGGGGGTGTGTCGGTGAGCGGTGGAGGAGCTGCTGCTGTGCTGCACGGGACGCTGCGGCCGAGCCCCAGGCCGGTGCCGAGGCCGCTGGGAAGCTTAAGCCTGCTCATGTGAGGCTCAATTGCTGACGCGATGCCGCTGCGCACACCAGGTAATTACCCACAATCTAAAGCGAAGATGTCTATAGCAAATGCGGCAGTTTCCACAGCGAAGAGGGGCTCATCAGATGGAGCAACTGGTATCATAGGTCAAGAGTGGCACTTGGTCACCACCCGCTCAGCGATCGTAGCATCACTCTCGGTAGTCTCAGCCACCTGCACTCGAGAGCTTACGAGCATCAGTACACGCTGAATCTGGGCAATAGCACGGCATTGAAGGATGGGAATGTCCGGATGGTGTCAACGACGCACACTATCTTGATAACTACTTCCGCTGAGACCGGCAGACTCTCGGGCGTCGAATGGTGACCTGAAGACACTGTCAAACGAGTAGCGCACTCTCGGATGTCATGCGTGCTTTCGGCCCGCTCACAATATGCCCTTCATGTACACGACAGATTTGCAAACAGTAATGATTGCTTCGTTCCCGTACAGGGGACCTGCGTGTTTACAAGCTGGCTTAGCAAGCTGGTCCGCTGTGTACTTCTCCTGGCGTTATCTCTCACCAAACGTCGAGGTTGCGCCATGCACTTACCAAATATGCTCCTGGGATCACACAACGTCTTGTGTTGCCAATGCATTGTGCGTCTGCGTCCATTCTGCTGGTTGTCTAAGGTACCCCTGCAACAATCCATCAATGTGCCCCTTCTAGTGAAATGTGGTGGCCACTTTGATAACTGCCCCAGCTTGTACTGCACAGAAAGGCCCCTGACTGCAACTGTGGCTCTGGGGCGAGTTTCGCCCCGGACTGCTGTACGCTGCAACAGCCCCTGATGCAGCATGGGGCATTATTGCCCTCAGCCCACCCGCCCCTGATCCGAAAGGGGCACTTCGCCCAACTCTGGGGAGGTCAACTTTCTTGTAGTGTGCGTACGATCATGCGGCGCCATGTCTCCATGACGAGGTCGCGGCGGGCTACGACGGTACCCCACAGCGACTTGCAGATCAGCGAGTGCGTCCCAGACGCATCGGCGCGTGTGGCAATTCAGTGATATGGCCAGGGGCACTCAGGGGATCTGTCATCGTTGCCGCTGAGGGGCAGGAGGCGTTCCCTGGGACGAAACCGTGCGTACACCCGAAACCCCAGGTCAGACAGGCCCGCCACGGTGACTGGACCTCCGAGCGCCGTGAGCCAAGCCGATGTCATGACCCCCATGCAGCTACGCAGTCTGGCTGCGCGGCCCTGTGTGCCAGACAGTGGCTGTCTGTTGGGGGCTGCGGAGTGTGTGTGTGGGGGCCATCCTGTGGACGGGGTTGGCGGGAGATAAGCATCTAGTTGTGTTGCTGTGCTTGTGTGTTTCCCTGGCGGTGCTGCTGGCCTCTCAACTCTATCCTTGTAACGCAAATGTTCAGTGCGTGTACATGTGCAGCCAACTTTAGTTCAAATTTAAACCCTGCCGTTTACCCTGCCGTTTAAATTTCAACCCTGCCCAACCCCAAGTGGGGTGGGGGAGGATCAAGGCTTCAGTATAGAGGCACCACGAGGCAAATTGCCGTGACACCAACATGGAAATTTACGTCTCCCGGGAAGTCGCGACAATGTGGAGCCATTTGATGTGCTGATGTTCACCATCAACCATGCTCTGTGCTCAATCAGTACGCTACTCCACATCGCATGGTAAGATCATGTACTGGACCAGGATTGCTACACGCATATGCTTTTCATTGTACAAGGCAAATGAATCATACTCCCGTCGCCACACCGTGGCAGCTCATGCATTCACACGTGGCCTGGCAGCTCATGCATTCACACGTGGCCTGGCAGCTCATGCATTCACACGTGGCCTGGCAGCTCATGCATTCACACGTGGCCTCCGGGCCCACACGCACATAGCTCTCAGGGCAGGAGTGAATTCTACTTGTTTACAAAGACATGCCATACATATCATAGGATACATGTGACATATATTTATACATTGCTGACCTCTACATCGGGAGGCTCATCTAGTGGAGCTGGCCAAGGGTATGAGCAGCATGGCCATGCATGGCCACTGGCAGCACTGCAATTCGTGTACTGCTCCACCCCGGCCCCAGTCTGCAGCCGCTTTTGGCGGCCACAGGCGTGTTCGGCGCTTTGTTCATGTGGGATTGGGCTGTGTAAATCCCCAGAGAGCTGAAGGGCCACCACCGATACTGGTGACCGCCGCCGACGAGCGCCCAAGATGCAGCCCTGAAAGCCGCGAGCCCTGTCTTTGGGGCTGGCGCCCTAGGGAGAAGCCCCTGGCGGTCTGCCTCACACGACCTGCAGCTGATGTAGCAGAGCCTGCAGGGCATGTACTGGGTCATCTTCGCTTCGCTCGACAACATCCATGGCGCTGTCGTCGTTGGCCCCCAGGCCTAGGTTTTGGAGGCTGTCTAGCAATGCGGCTGAGAGAGCAGGCCGGGGTGGTGGTGCCTTCTTGGCCACGCCTCTACTGGCGGTGCGGGCTCGCTGGGCTCGCTGTGCGGCTCGAACGGCCCGCAGGTGCTTGAGCTTGCGGCGGGCGTAGAGGCGGGCACTGCGGATGACTCTTGGCCGCAGGTAGCCGTCCACGCCCGTCTCCCTGTTGCATCGCATGGCTGCACAGGCGGGGCTCGAGTCAGGAGCAGTTGGATGACTGTTGGTGGGCATCAAAGGCATCAATTGATGCCAATTAATTGGCATTGAAGGCATCGACTGGCATCAATTTCAGTTGCCACGGTGGACACGCAACATCAACTGAGGCGAGAAAGGGGATTCAGGTAGTTAATTGCTGCTGGGTATAGCTAGCTATAGGAAGGGATACCTACAGAATGACAGGGCGACGGTGGCTGGCATTGTCTTGCACATGCTCATGCTGCAGCCATGGCTAGCTTGCTGACAGCTATGCGTCCCAGGTGCAGTCAACGCACAGACATACAAGCCGCAAACGTACACGAGCTGCCCAACATGTTCAGCAACAGGCCATCTGGAATCGTGGCTTGCGGCCATGGCGTCCACTGCAAGGTGTGTACCGAGCTGGGCAGAGAATGCCAGCCCGGATTGCAGTGACAGATGCAACATTCGCAGAGTACAAATTGTGTTAAGCACGCAAGAAATCGTTCGCAAGAGCTCGCTCGCGTAGGCCTGCAAGCTCTCGTGCATATAGACAGCAGACGACCGTGACAGTGCATGTTTGTGCACGCAGCGAACCCGAGCAAGGGGCCAGGCCGGTGGCCACGACGCAAGACACGAAAGGCCCTCAAACAGATGGATATATATCATAAACAGGCAAAACTCTCCCAGGTGGACGTATCAAGGTACCTCGGGCAGCCATCGACCGCGGCCACCTCTGCAGAGCTCGCAGATCAAGCCTTTGCCATGGGTTTTTGAAGCAGCATCGGTGCGCGCCGAAATCTTACAGAATACTTAACATGCTTTTTAGATTCAATTGCAAGACTCTCGCGCAAAGCTGTGTCTACGCTCACCAGCCAGCATCTCCACCCGGGCACCGAACGCCGAGAGCAGGTCACAACACACGCCTGTCGATGTTTGCGCTGTTCTGCTTCAAAGCAACATTGAAGAATCAAAGGCGCACTGTTGAGCACACTCTCATAGAACTCATTCTCTCTGAAAGCCGGAGATGCCCAGCCAGAAACGCTGGAGGAGTCGAGCTGGCGCTGCTTAGGTTGAGGAGCAGATGTCAACACCATGGCCACTATCCGTTATAAAAGCCGTAAGTTGGAACTGGAGCTGAGTAAGTCACCCAGTGATCGGGTCACCTGCAAAGCCTTGGCTGTGTCGGAGGCTGTGAGGCGCGATAGCACATGTAGAGCACACCCGCGGCTGGACAGGGCTCATTAAATTCTGCTGACAAGGTTTAATACACTTAACTTGAATTCCCGTACCTTTCTCAAGGCTGCACAGACGATGAACTGCCGCTGTCGTCGGAACTGGCACACTGAGTGATCACGAGTGCAAGCAGCAGGCCGGTGAAACGAGCTGACCTGGACACGATACGGCACGAATGCCTGATTCCTAGCTATGACGATGAAGCGTTCATAGCTAGGTCAGAACAGGTTTGATTTGCTCCCAAACGGCGCCAACAGCATGTCCCTACCGCAGCACTGAGCGGTACACAATTGAGCGGTACACAATTCGAGCCTGTGACAAACGACGCCCTTTCCAAGATGAGTCGGTTCATAAGCGTGTCCACACCTCTAGCGCTTTCGTTTAGCGGGTGTTCTTGTCAACGATCATCGACATGCCACGATCGCGAAGTAGCCGGCCATGCTGGTTGAAGGCCCTGCGCGATGCATGCATAGGCAGTATCGCATCACATAGGCCCACGTGAGTAAACTGCGTTGAGAGGCGGCGCACATGGCGGCGATGTGACGCAGAAGCGCGGGCCTTCTGGGCCTTGCGGACAAAACCTGGGCGTGCAACATTTTGGAGCTGGAGTGAAAAACCACCTGTCGCTTCAGGCTCTGTGCAAGGCGTTGTCTCGAGGTCAAAGCCTGGCAGTGTGATAAGCTGCAACCAGTCGGAGGTGTCACTTATCGTTTTTCATTACTGTTGATCACCTGCAGGCTCCAACCGGTAGCAGATGCATATGGCCGTCTCGAGAAATCCTAGCATTGGTCGACTCACGGCAGCACCTGTGGGCTGCGGCGTGGTTTCTGCTGTTTGCAGTATATTTTACAAAAGAGCGAACGGGAGAAAACAAACACTGAAACCGAATCTCACCCGAATCAACTGCAACATACACTCACACACACACACGAACGCCACAACCGCACTCACAACTCAGTCCGGCAGGATCGCGTCCTCCAGGCCCGCATCATATCGCAACCCTTGCTCCCGAGAGATGACAAGCCCAGACTTCCGATACATATCCGCATTGCCGCGCTGCAATGACACCGACAACACCCGCAGCGCCCACTGGACAAACGCGCCTTTGGAGATGCGCCCACTGGCAGCGGCCACATCCCCCAACTGACCGACGAACCTCACGGCAGCCGTGCCCATGAAGCCACACGATTCGACCGCAAACGGAACAAACCGGAACGCGGCATGGTCAGGCACGTCCCGCCGGAAGCGGTCCCGTTTCCTGTCCTCCGCCCGCTCCGCCGTCGCACCCGTCTCCCGCGCCGCAGCGGCCACGTATGAGGCCGCCGGCGCATGCGTGACCACGACGTCCACGGCCGCCATCTCCAGGCGCGGCATGACCACGACGACGTCCCCGCGGCGATTCAGCTCAACACCCGCGCCCCTCGCGAGGGCACGGTAGAGCGGCTCCAGGGCAGACTGCAGTCCGGCGTAAGAGGCGACCAGGCGCAAGGCACGAGCCAGGTTATCATGGCGCATCTGGGTCTCCTTTGCCACCTTCTTGCAGACCATGGCGTGGTCTGGTTCGGCGGCAACACCTGCACTGCATTTGCACGGAGGGGGGGGGACGTCCGTCGGGACGCGGAATCGCAGGCGGTGCCACACCGCCAGGACAAACATGTCGTCGCCCATGGTGAGAATGCCGCCCGGCAGAGCGGAGAGGAAGGCGCCTGCAGGCCCCCCCGAGGCGCTCCTGAGCCACGCCGCTTCCCGCCTGCCGGCCGGCGTGTCGAGGTCGATGCCCTGTAGCACGAGCGAGGCCGCATGGTCCGCGACCGCGCGCCCCACCTCGCGCTGGGCCGCTAGCAGCTTGCCCGAGACGAACTCGTCCGGCAGGTCACGGGCATCCGCCTCCCACCCCAGCAGCTCATGCAGCTCGTCGAACAGGCCCTGCCAGCGCTGCAACAGACTGCCCCGGCTGTGGCCGCGGAGGGGGCGGAGCAGGTCCGGGCAGCCGGCGAGGTTGCGCTCGGCCGTGCCGGCCCCCGACAGGAAAGCCGCGTCAGCGACGCTGTCCACCAGCATCGTCAGTCCGAGTCCGCCATGCCTGACAGGGGACATCAGCCGGTAGGCAAGCCGCCGCGTCTCAGCGTCAGTGGCCGAGTTGTCAGACGCGGCAGCAGCCTCCGCAACCGCCGGCGGCAGGCACAGGATTGCGGCGGCACCGCGCCACACAGCGGCCTCCGCCCTGCGCATGTGCGGCTCGAGCACGGCATACGGCACCGTCCGCATCAGGTGCGTCATGCGCACACTCAAGGACACACGCAGCAGGAGGAACTGCGCCTGCACTGAGAGCGGGATGCGCACGAGGGTCTCGACGAGGCCCTCGACCTCGCGCGCCCGCGCGTCCAGCACCTCGGCGACGTACTCCGGGGTGCCCAGCGGCGTGCCGACAGCCTTGAAGCCCGCGTGCAGATCCCGAATGCCGAGCTCTGCGGCCACGGCGGCCGCCGCCTCGGCGTCGGCGCTGTGGACGCCGCATTTTGCCGGGTTCACCTCAAGCCCAATGCTGCGCACGCCGTCAGCTTCCACGCACAGCCGCCGGAACACGGCAGCTCCAGCCGCGAGGTCGCCCGCAATGCTGATGTCGTCCAGGTACGCCACCACAGGTGCGCCGGCGCCTGACGCGTCGACGCGCTCCAAGACAGGCTGCAGGGTCAACGCAAACAGGAGGGGGCCCAGGGGGTCACCTTGGCGGACGCCACGTTGGCAGAGGACCGGCTCGACGTCCTCCGGAGCGCCCGCGATGCGCAGCGGGGGTCCCGGCGCCGTACGCCCACTGCGTGAAGGGCAGCAGCGCCGGGGCACGCTCCTTCACGGCAGCGAACATGGCCGCGCGGTCGATGCAGTTGAAGGCGTTCTTCATGTCGACCGAGAACACCGAAGCGCCCTCGGCCAGAGCAGAAGACAGGCCGTGCACGACTGTCTCGGTCCCGCCCCGTGTGCCAACGCCGACCTGCAGCGGCGCCAGGCTCTCTCCGATGTCGCGGCCGTACTCGCGCAGGGCGCACACTGCCGCGAACCGGTACCAGGTCTCCCCCACCGCGATCGGCCGCGTGCCACCGTCCGGCTTCTCCAGGCCGATGAGGAGCCCGTCCAGCAGGAACGTCTCCCGTGGCAGCATGCCGGACAGCATGTGGTTGACGACCGCCAGCAGCGCGTCGGTGGCTGCGTCCGAGGATTGGCATGCTGCGCAGATCATCTCGAACGTCCAGCCGGACGGGCCGGCCGACGACCCTCGATGGTGTGCGCTCACGGCGGCCACCGCCGCCACCAGCGCCTCCCGTGTCAGGCACAGAGCGGGGACATCCGGGTTCGGCTCCAGAGGGACCGGCGGATCTGCTGGCGGGAACAATGCGCGCAGATCGGCTTGGACCTCCGGGGACCGTGCATCTGCGGGCTTGCCCTCCTGCAATCCGCGGCCAGCTTTGTGAATGGAGCGCTTGATGCGAAAACATCTGTCGATGTGTTGCGCCCGCAGCTGATCTGCAGACATGGGAGCTTTGCGCCTCCCGGGCCAGCGGCCGGGCGGCGTGTCCTCCCACATCTCCACGGGCAGCCCGAGGGCGTAGTCGCGGCACCGCCCTGCCGCCGCTTTCCCAGAGCGCCGCCCCCTGCTGTACGCTAGCAGGCGCATGGGCAGGCGCATGAGCTCCTCGAAAGCGGCAACAACCTCCTCTCGCGCGCTGTCGCCGCGCGCATGCGTGCACGCGTCGGCCACCAGCTCCCACACCCTGGTGCACGACTCGGCCCACCCCAGCCGGGCGGCTGGGGGGACATGCTGCGGCAGGCGCAGCCGTGGGGCCGCGTTGGCCCGCTGCACTGGCGGGGCAGATGCAGCCGCACGGAGCCCGGCCTGTCTGCGGGGGCCCGCCCGCTGCGACGTCGACTGGCTACCTGCTCCCCGTCCCTTGCCTTTCTTCTTACCTCCCCGCCGGGCACGTTGCTGCTTGGCGTTGCCGCCCGTGCCCCCACTGGCCCGCGCAGGGGGGGGTGCGCCGGCGGCTGCTGCGGCTTGGCGATGTGGCCGGCGGGTAGCAGACTGCTTGGCTGCTGCGCCTGCGAGGCCAGGAGGTGGGGGAAGGGGCGGGGAAGGGGTGTCGGCGGAGGCGGGCGGGGGTGGATGGTGGCACTGTGCAGTGCCGTGAGCCCTGTCGTGCTGGTCGTTGCTGGTGGCTGGCGGCTGCTGAGGGGCAGCCGTGGCGAGCTGAGTCTCACCAGGCACCACATTCAGCGCCGATTTTACCTGTTTGCTTGTATCTGCAGAGAGATGAGCCTCGGTAGCTGTCCCGCTGGCAGGTGCTGCGCGCCGGCGCTTGGGCTGTGGAGACCCGCGCGGTGACTCGCGCTGCACGACTGCGAGCTGTCCATTGTTGCAGTTAACAACTTCATTAGTATCTAGGATGCTACGTTGGTCTGTAATCAATAGGCTAGGTCGCACGGGCGACTGCGAAGCGTGCTGGCGGTTCAGGTCGCTCAGCTTTGCCTTTGACGGCTCCTTCCGCTTCGGCTTGCCCATGGGACCCTAGCATTGCAGATATGGCCTAACAAGTATTATCAAATGCCAAGCGCCGAGCCTCCGGGGGCTCGACTGCCATGCCGTGGACGGGGTCAATCGACACGACCAGCAACGAAAACACAGCAACCCGTGGACGGGGTCAATCGACACGACCAGCAACGAAAACACAGCAACCTAGTCTAGCAACCTAAGCAACCTAACCTAAGCAACCTAACCGAAAACACAGCAACCTAGTCTATGCAGTATCAAGCCTGTCGACGTCGCACAGCAGCCCTTTCAACAAACAAGTTTCGCGAATTTTGCGCGAGAAACTCTGTGGTAGCGTGCATTGTCTGGATGTTGGAGGGATCTGATCTCGGCCGAGGTGTTGAAGTCGTCTGAAAAGCAGGCGCCCATGCGCGTTCGATGCTGGTCGTGCCGCAGGCGCCTGACGTCAAGCATCTGCAGGACGAGGCTGGCTATACATAGCTATTTACATATGAATTTTGAGAACGGTGTGCAGCACTCATGTAGTGTGGCAACACGCATCGCAACGGTCGCCTCAATGTACCAGTTTACAGACGTGGAAGATGCCAGGGTCTAAGTCTTCAACACAATAATGACAGGCTACTCTCATGTTGCAGCTTCTATGAATCCCGGGGGCTCAGCTGCCTGTGCCTGTTGTGATACTATGTGCTACACTCGCCAGTGTGGGGTCTGCTGCTGCTGCCGCAGAGACAGTGTCTGCTGGCAGTGTCGTCGCGTTGGTGGGCAGTTGATTGCCAGTGGCTACGTGGGTCATGCGTTCTCGCAGCCCGTGGGATGTGCTCACATCAGACACTGTGACAGTGTGGACACTGCTGGCTGCATGATGTCCAGCTGCAACAGTTCATGCGCTGCAAGGTAGACAATGACTCTGTTGGATCTTCAAATGGTCAGTTCCCTGACTGCTCCCGGGGTGGAGTGTGAGCGCCACCAACATCCATATGATATCATTGCGTTGCAGAGCTTAGACGGGAGATGATCAGGGCGCCAGGGATCGCGCGCGGGCGCTGCATATGAAGCGGTCATGTATGTCATGCGACCAAAAACACACAGATATCTTGTACTTTGGCGAAGACCAGACGGCTGCGTGTGAGTGGCAGCGCGGGTGGATCTGTGCGCAGGGCCGCCTGGTCGGTGGAGGTGCTCTGTCGCCACAGTGCAACCCCCTGTGCAGCCTGTCCTTACGTGTTGAAGTTGATTTGGATAAGATTCGGTTGCAGTGTTTGTTTCTCCCGTTCACTCTTTTGTAGCACCTGTGCAGCCTGCCCTTACGTGTCTCACATGTGCACATGACATCTCCATTGGGGGCGGCGGCGCAGCCCGGCGGCACCCCGCAACTTGAACACCCCCGGCGGCACCCCGCAACTTGAACACCCCCGGCGGCACCCCGCAACTTGAACACCCCCGGCGGCACCCCGCAACTTGAACACCCCCGGCGGCACCCCGCAACTTGAACACCCCCGGCGGCACCCCGCAACTTGAACACCCCCGGCCGCACCTCGTCCATTGCCAGGAGCCTCGCAGAAGAACCCTGCGGTCCCCCTGCAACACAAGTGAGTGACACAAAGACAGGCTGTATGACCGACAGCACTGCAGCGAACGATCGCGCGAGCCATGGCGAATGTCGTCCTGTGTGAGCTGGTCCTGCTGACTCGGAGCCGCCTCCTGCATGCTGTTGGCGGCGTGGTCATGATCATGATCACGCAGGCTTCAAGGCACCTGGGCCACGCACACCGGGGCCGAGGCGGCGTGGCCGTGTTGGCGGCACCTCACATGGCCGTGGCGCAGCGGCCGTGCTGCAGCCTACAAACCCCACGGCCGACACACAACATCACAACCACCAGCACCACAACGCCCGCCGCCGTACGACAGGGCCAAACCCAACACACCGCTGCCTGAGGCCGCCCATCATGGCCGCCCGATTGCCGGGGGCCGCCCTGGCCCCAAGACCCGGGCCACCCCCACCCCACCAAGCCACTGGCTGTGCTGTGCTGTGCACGCGCGACGCACCTGCTCCAAGTACCGCTGAGGCCTTTACGTCAATGAAACAATGGGCTGTCAGATCACGTATACAGAAGAGTGACAGGGCGCAATCCCGTAAGCGTTCTTAACATGTGCACACGGATCTATCACGAATTCGAACCAGCCTCGCCGGTAAACAAACAGCAGACGTCTGACAACAGTACAAACAGCAGTACAAACAGCAGTACTGGCAATGGGCCGGCTACAGGAAACTTGTCGGCGCCGTCAGCACGTATACATGCAGCAACACCACATGGGGCGCCGTGCTTCACTCGGAACTTGCCCGTCATGATGACGCGTCACTGCGGGGGTCGTGGCCGTGGGCACTTCATCGCGAGGGGCCTGTGCGCGGCCGACGCTGACGGGCGCCGTGATCGCGAGTAGTCTGTGTTGCAACTTGCGAGGAGGCGCGCGGTCAATCCAAGACAACGCCCAAGCACACCAACGCCATCGCTGCATGTCCTGCAAGGCTCACACGAATGAGTGTACTCATATTTCGCGAGATTTGAACCATTCACTCGTCTGTAACACAGTACTACACGTGCGCTCTTACACGTGAAGCACACGCTGTGGATGTTCACAAGAAGCTTCGTATAAGAATCACTGGCCATTCACTCTTTTGTAAAACTGGCCAGCATATCCGATCTTCCATCGCAGGCTGATTTCCTGGTATGCACCGCTGCTAGCACGTGAATACGTCTTGAAAGAATTCGTCGTGCACGTTGTCGATCGTTCGTCTGACAAATCCCTTGGGCGCTGCTGTAGCGTTGCTGTGTGTGCGGCTGTTGATTCTGAAGAGATTCTTTTGCTGTGATGTGTCTATTCCCGTTCACTCTTCTCATGGCACTTGCCTGCAGCTGAAAACATCCATCTCGCGGCTGCATCGCGCGCGTGCCTGTCGACCAGGGCAGACGTCTCGTGCGCGTAATCAGCTATCGCCAGAGTTATGACGCGTCTCAGCACACGAGGCAACTCAGCAACTCAGCAACTCTCAATCGCGTCCCCATGACGGCCGCGGACACGTGCACACGGCATGCATGCATTGTCCGCCGCCGCGTGCTACGTCCGCCCACCTACACGTGTCCGCCTCAGATGCATGTAAAGTAAATCTGAGTTTACTTGGCCGTATCCTATTGGACATTGACAACTCCGGACATGTGCTGTTGCAAGCGTTGCAATTGACCGCAGGCAGTCAGCACTATGGCGCCGGTGCTGTGTGACAGTCACTGCATCCGGGTGGGGGGGCCGCCTTGGAGCGGACTCGGTGGGACAGCAATGTCACAGTATGCGATTGCGGCTCATGCATATAAATGACGTACTACTAGTAGTACCTGCCACTCCATCCTGTGTGATTTGAATTTGAGCAGCATCTGCAACTCAGGCCATGCCCCATATGTGTGTGTGCACGCCTACGCACATATGCCATGCATGTCCGAGTCTGGCAATAATTGCCTTGATCGTTTCACATGTGCGGAAGTATACTTGTGCTGGCCCCAATGGATTAAATTTGCAATGACCGCATGCAGTGCATCAATATTGAACTCATGTTCATGGGGCAATGTTGCGTCAATATTGAACGGTTCATGGGCCGGCAATTGACATGAGTCTGATGATCAATATGACACTCTGCCCCCCCCCCCCCCGGGGGGGCTGCCACAGTACTTTGTATGTGATCACGTGATCTTGCGCCTTACCGTGACGCCGGCTCTGCCCTGCCGTGGCCGTCCAGCTATACTAGCTAGCGCTAGCTATATAAGTCGCCGGTAAAGACATGCCACATTCCACTCTCCACTTCCACAATTGTTTGCAAAGCACACGTGTGCCGTATACATCATTAATGAAATGATGTGGGGACATGCAGGCACCGTGGTCACTGCAAATCTATAGCGGCAGTGGAAATGGAGATGAGTTCAGCATCCCATCAGTACCGAATATGCGTCAAGTTCTGTAGCAGGGTCAGTGGTGTGTAATATTTCGCATCAAGTCTGCTAATAAGATTTGTAACTCATGCTAGCAGCAGACTCGCCCACAAGACAATTATGCCATAGCAATTCTGTGGAATCCCTCCTGCAACTAGTCCCGGTTGGGTACTTGTTGCTGTGTGATTGTCTCTAATTTGCACGCCAAATCGTGCATTGGGTCTATGTGGAGCGATGTTGGCACTCTATGCCATGTGACAGTACGCTGTGTTACCAATTCATGCAATTGCACAACTTGCAATGCACATCATTGCTCATGTTCAACACTCCTCCATGATATACGCTAACCAAACGTAGACATCTTCAGTGTTGGAACGAAAAACTGTTCGTTCCGAGTGCTCACTAGAGTACAGTCCACCTGGTCTAGTCGCACTCCGTAAGTATAGCCCGCCCCTCCTTGTACGAGTGGCTTCTTCTGTAGCAATGACGGCTTTCTGAGCCTTTCTCCAATGGATGTGTCCGTTATACCGCACTTCATACCCGTGCAGCGGATCTCCCACAGGCTGCAGTTCATGCATTTCCCCCAGCAGAAAGCGTGTTTTCCGAACAACTCCATCTGCTGATGTCTCCTGCCACAAGAAGATATCAGAGATCTTCATCACTGTGTTGATGGCACCTACTCCGCCTTCTGCATTCCCTTGGCCTCCATCTAGCAGGAATGGCACGTACGCCAAGTAGTCAACTTTTGAAGTCTTGGCCTCGGTGGTCCTCACGAGGAAGTGGCCTCCCTTACACGAAGCCATCTTACTGCGAAACAAACCGGACGCGTGGTTGCCCGTTGGCACCATTGCCACCCAACAGACCCGGATTCAGCAGGCCTCCCGCCTCGGACCACAATGCCTCGGTGTCTCCAGCGGCTTCAGGCTTGTGGCCTGCAGTGCCTGCTTGACCCGTGTGACCTGCATGAAGAGGACCAGGTGCACAACCACGGACGCGCTCGTTGCAATGCAACAATGGGCATGTACACGGTGTTTGTGGTACACGGCGTTTGTGGATCAGAATGAAGAGGGTGTATGGTCCTCACCGCGAGATGGTCATCGCTCACATCTTGAATGGGCCCAGCGAGCCACTCGTCACCCGCAGTGTCGTCCCGGGCACCTTTTCTGGTGCGTCCTGCAGGGGGGGTCGATCTTGTCCAAGAGCGCAGTTGACTGTGGGCAGCAAGAGGCGATCTTGTCCAGTGCTTGGACAGCCAAGAAGTGATTGGTTCCCACACATTCTGGGTGGCGTGTAGAGCGGTACTTTGTGATTCGTTTGAAAACCTGCATGCACCTCTCGAGCCACCACTCCGCAGCAAATGCAGTGGGCCCGCAGAGGCGAGCCTGCTCTGCTACGTGTGCCATGCATGTATGCAGTTGAAATGTCATCAGGTGGTTGGTGTCAAAGTGCTCCTGGACGAGGACGCTGTACTGAAACAGTGCATCTTGGGCAGCATCAATGTGCTCCGGTTGATGTTGACCTTCTTGATATCGCATGAAGTATACCACTGCAGTGCGGAGATGTCCCCACATCTCCAGAATCCTCTCGTCCACTCCCGCTTCATGCAGGGCATAAGCGGATACAGTGTCCGCCCAGGTGAGTTTGTCCTCCATCGTCATGTTGGAGCCACTGCATGCGCCAGAATGTTTTGGAGATAACGGTCAGAGGTGGTAATGCTTGGCAATGCCACACGGTGCCAGCGTGCTGGCCTCAATGCATACACCCTGACATGCACACGTACACCTCGCTGCTCAAGCTATTCAGCAGTTGCATCAAGTGCGCACTGGACGATGTCCGGCAGAGCTGCGGTGAAGCATGTGGTTCCTCGAAGCTCAGCAACTTGCGCTTTTATTGCCTTCCGCGCGTCTCTTGACAGTATAATGTCGTTGCCTTGTCGCAGCGGCACCTTGCCACTCCTCGCCATGAGCGCCCAGAAGACTTGATCAGGCCATTACAGAAAGCGTGTGCTAGCGGGATGCGATGCATAGCCTCTGGCCTGCAGAGCATAGCCCGGTGGTGTACTGCGAGTGACATGCAATAGGCTCACGAAGCACATCAACGCAGTCATGACCGGACGCTAACCTGTAGTATGGTAGTCTGCTGAACACACATTTCCCATTACGACCCAATGGCAGGTGTTTCTTGTTGCACTCTTTTTGGAATTTCTCGAACTCACTCTCGTACACTGCACGGTGCACATCTCGCCGATGTTGATGATCATGTTGTGTATGCAGTTCTCTTGATTGAATCACCTAGCGATCCTGCTACTTTTCTTGCACATGAGAGTATCGATGAGTATGGATTAATTGGAACGTACCCTTGGCTTTGTCCTGCACGGTAGCATTTGGCCCAAGGGCAGCCAATTTGTTGTTCAGCTCCGTCACGTAGATCTCTCTCTCTTTTTCTGTTGCCACCAAGGCAGCTTCCGCGATGAGCTCGTCCAGATCGTCATCAATCAAGAGGAGCTTTGCTGCCTCTTTGTCAAATGAGCCATCCTCAGCAGAGTATTCGAAGCCTGCATGTGTAGACATGCTGCAAGGTCCGGCTTCAGGCACGATTGGAGCATTTCTTTCAGCCTTGCATGCACAGCCTCCATACGATGTGGCGTTCAGTACTGTATCTCCGGGGGACCCATCTTCCGTCGGCTTCCTCTTGACGCCAACAGCATGCAGCGAGGGCATGCTGCTGGAGCAGCAATCCCCACCGAATGCCGGAGTTTCGCGGCAAATGGTGTGTCCCCATGTAGTGCCATCAATACTGGAAACCAGTGCTCCAGCACGACCGGCAACACGACACTCGCTGCCTCTGCAGCTTGATGCATTGCCTGAGACGCGGTGTCAAGTGCAGTTTGTGCCCCGAGTAGCTGAGCACTTGCAACGTCGTTGTCCGGATCCGCATTTTTGGCAATCACAGCTGCTGCGTGGACAGCCTCCGCCGCTTTCAGAGCTTCTGCTGCTTGATTGGCTGCCACATGGAATGGGTGCGGGGCGCTCCAAGCCATCGGAATACCGTCAACGTCTGCAAGCATGGGCGCACTTCATGACACCGCGTTCAGCACAGAGTGGTGGAGTCTGAGTGGGCTGAGCTCGCACTGCCTGTGGTCCGTGATGGGGCGTGGTCACATAGGAAATCAACGGTGTGCTTGAGAATGTGGTCCAGAGTGCCAGGCTCTGTAGGTCCCTCGATAATGATCAGAGGAGCCACTGCTCGCGCTGTCTGGACAATGTGCATTGGCAAGTCTTCGCACTTCACTGCAATGACAGTGGCAGTCCGTTTGCCCCAGTTCAGCAACCTGCACTCGTCACCTCTCTATGCTGATGAG
>JALAAN010000029.1:0-25029 GCA_023078555.1 Ulva prolifera
GGTCGTCCAGAAGTGGGCCCCTTTGGCCTGCCTGTCCCCGTGCCGGCGGGGGGACCGGCACCGACACCTACAGGGTTTATGCAACCGGACAGTGCGGGAGGAAGTGGGGGTCTGGTGTACGATCCGGTAGCAGACGCCATGTTTGCAGATGCTCTCGCTGAGGCAGTGCTGTATCCGGAAGACCACTCCTCAGACGATTTCGGATCCATCAGCTTGGATGACGATTCGGTTCGTTCTGACCCAGCGGACCCCCGCTGCGCTGAGCACGAAGTGGCGGCAGAGGACCCTGAGACTAGGCCGTCCCAAATAATCTACCTGCACGATAGTTCGGGGTCAGTTCGTCTAACCGTGGACGAGTCCTTCGAGGAGCAGAAGACCACCCTGCACATGGCCGCCACTTTCGTATCCCCTCCGGGTGGTTCGGTCGGGCGTGCAGCTCAACTGCGGCTCATTGTCGTGGCAGTGGACCTGATGTTGGTAAGCACCGCCGGCATGGGTTTGACTAAAGCGGAGCGCTTAGTCCGCATGAAGTCGATCATATCGGCTTACGGGCTCCAACCAGATGAAGGCACTGTATCCGAAGTTGTGTCACTGATTCAGACGGTGCGCTCCTCCAAGCAAACAACCCCCGCCACCCCCCCTGGCCAGTCTGTCGCATGGCCGTGGTGGGCCAATTCTCTACTCCCGCTCCCAAGGCAGACGTACAGTACCCAGGGATGTTGACCGTGCAGGGACGCAATTCTACAGAGGGCAGCGAAGCCGTCCCAGCCCCGGATCCTGTGGTGAATACTGGTTGATGAGCAAAGTCCCTGGGGGATGGGGGCCTGTGGTGAATACTGGTTGATGAGCTAAGTCCCTGGGGGATGGGGGTGCCGGTAGCACAGCTGCGTGGGAGTACACTTTAATGCGGCGTGCAGTGTCCGCTAAGCCATCAAGCGTAGAACTTCCCGGCAGTATCAGCATAGTAACTTTGTTAATGCAGATGCTACGGGAATACGTCAAAATTATTCCCATTTCGACGGTAATACAAGGACGGTGGGCCACATCACTGTACAGTGATGCACCCCCGTCTACTAGTGCCATACGCTCTGCTATAATGCAGGGGTTGACCGTTGTACCCCTCTAATCCTACAGCGCCGACCTGGTGTAGCCGTTGAGGATTGATAGTATTTTTTACACGAAATAACGATTAGAATACTGAGTCGAACTCCGTACGCAAACTGTGGCGTCTTGTCTTCTGTAGACAATGGGTTCAGAACAGTTTCAGCTGTGCCTGCCTGGCAGCAGCCCGCAGCGCTGCAGTCGAGACACCGAGGTTCAGTGCAGCTGCAGCGAAATGGCATCACCTGGCCTGTGGCGTCGGAATCTCCCGGATGCCACCCTTCAGTGTCTCATAAACGCGTCTTCAGCGATTTAGCCATCAGCTTGTTATACTGCTGTTTCAGGGTAGCCACTACCGGGCGCGCAGTCTCCAGGAAGGCGTCAAAGCGCGCCTGCAGGTACCACTCCCTGCAGATCCAGCAGCTTCATCAGGCAAAGGTCCCCACCGGGCCTCCAAGGGGGTGCCAGAGGATAGATGGTGACAATGCTGCGGTGGACATGGCAGGTGCATCGACTCGCCCGCACCTCAGCTGCTCTTCGGAAAAGTCTTTGAAGGGCGGTGTCTGGAGGTGGCGGTCCCACCTAGCGTCGGCTAGAATCTTGGTGGCATCCTCGACTGATAAGTGTCCCAACTTGTCGCCCCCTCTCCCGCCTCGGTGCCACTCTTGAATGAGGGCTCGAGTGAGGACGATACGGTACAGCACCGCGTGCTGCACCTTGACGCGGTTGGTGAGTAACAGGACCCTTCGAGTCGCCTCGACACCGTGGATGTCACTGCTGAACACAGTTCCCCCCTCCTGTCGCATGCGGTGGATGACGTCGCACACAGCGTCGGCCAGCATGCATGTGAAAACCCCGCAGTCGTGGCCGTTTGGTTGCTGCGGGGTTCCTCCTACCTGGACACCATTGGGGGACGGTTATAATGCTAATGTTACGTCAACAGATCAAGTCCACCGCAGACCTTGGACGCGGGGTGGTTCCAAAGCAGTACGCTGTCCGGGTTCGGGCAGAGAAGGAGGGGGGGGGGGGGGGGGGGGGGGGGGGGGGGGGGGGGGGGGGGGGGGGGGGGGGGGGGGGGGGGGGGGGGGGGGGGGGGGGGGGGGGGGGGGGGGGGGGGGGGGGGGGGGGGGGGGGGGGGGGGGGGGGGGGGGGGGGGGGGGGGGGGGGGGGGGGGGGGGGGGCTGTTGTGTCAACGATTGCAGTCCATTTGGTAATATGCGCGACTGTCAAGGGTCAGAGGACAGCATCTGTGTGGATGGTATCGCAGGAGAACAGTGGGACGTGGGCATTGTACCTTCGCCAACTTCAGGGTTATCCTAGCGGTGGATTCGGTCGGCCGGGTGGCCAGTCGGACGTTGTGTGGGCGGCCCACTGCTTTTAACCCGAGGCCGGGTGGTAGATGCGGGGTCTTCCGGGGGGAGGGGGCCCGGCCCTCGGGGTAGTCCAGCGCCATGCACAGAGCCTCACTCAGACGTCCCTGGCCCGTTCAGCGGTGCCTGAGCCGGCGCTGATCAGGCTGTCAAAGAACGACACAGTCGGCGCCTTATTCTGCTTCAATACGCCCTGCATTATGGCTGAAACGTCAGTAGTGGCGTTCAGCGGGCCTACTGTGGGGGGGGGGGGGGGGGATGGGGGGGCGGGGCAATATGACAGTCCTACGCACAGCAGGCTACCTCATCACAAAGTCTGCTGCGGCGGGAGAGCGTACATGGATGCCAGATGACAGCCAACTCCAGTGGCCGTTCCGGGGGAACAGGGACTAAGACACATTCTTGCTCAAAGGTGTGAGCTTTGAACAACCACCGCCCCATAATCTGGTGCGTCCGCTTGACCAGTCTGCGTCCGCATCCCCAGTACATATCCCAGCCATATTCTGGCTAGGCGTTGCAATGACGCCCTGCCCGGCCAGTGCGACACACCTACTCAAGGCGTAGTCAACGTGTGTACTCTCGGCCCATGCGGTGGGCCAGCCTCTCGCGAGGGTTTCCAGACCGACTGTCACAGACACCCGAGCATCCCCAAAATGCCCTAGTTTGCAAGATCACCCCCCCACCACATTCGGAACCTCCCCCCATCGTCGTCGTCGGAGGACACTACGGTCGGTTCAGCTGCATCCTGCGTTGTGTCGGCAGCGGATGTACCGGCGTCTTTGAAGTGGACCCCCACTGCTGCTTCAGCTTGCCCGGAGGCTTTGCAGGGATGTTTGTGACCCAATCCGGCGGCACCACCGGAGGGTGTGCCAGGAGGGATGCTGACAGCCGCGGCTTATCCTTACCGGCGGCCGAAGGCTCCGGGACGTCCGGGGCAGGAGGAGGTGCGGACTGGATTGGCCCCTCTTGACCGGGTGCTGGACAAGCAGGCTCCGGAGGTCCGGAGCGGGGGGGGGGCCCTCGCCGATGGAGCAGATGGCTGCACCGACTGGGGCAGGTTGGGGCCCCTCGCTAGGGCCATCATCAGGGTGACGGATGGAACCGGATTGGCATCGGTGTCCGACCTCGCCTTATTGTCTCCTTCGGCAGGGGGTCCGCAATGGGCCCTTCCCAGGCGGGGGGATCATCCGGGGGACCTGCCGGCCCCCGCGTCTGCGGCAGCTAGTCTGGTTTCGATAGCTGTAGCGGATTCGTCCAGCCGCGGCGGCGGCAGACAGCCACTGGTCCGCGATGGCGACGGCGGCCTCACAGGGCAACCGGCTGTGGGGACTGCTGGGGCAACGCCACAGGGGGAACCCCTACTGCAGCCGGCCCCTCGGGCGGCGGATGATCCCGGCTAAGGATCTGCGCTACGGCCGCAGCCCCCCCCCGTGCGGCACCCCGTGCCCCCCTGGGCCACCTAATTCGGGCGGCTGCTGAAGACTGGTGCCCCGATCTGCGCGCCTCTACTACCCGGAGCCCGTGCCCCTCGTGCCTCGCCAACCCGCTGCTGCCGCGGATGGGTGTGTCTGCCACGCCCCTGCCTTCGGTCACCCGGGCCTATGCTGGTGCCGCTGGACTCTGTTGGCGGCGGGGCAGCGGCTGCACCCGGTCCTGGGGCTGTGGCGGTGCCGGTGACGCCCCCAAGAGCGGCGTCGGGTCCCCCCGGTCTTCACCGTGCGACCCGCCCGCCCCACCCCTCTCTAGCTGTAACGCCAACATGGGCGCCTGCAGAGGCCCCACATGAACCTCGGAGACAGGCCACTTAGGATTTGGAGTCCGTGCGAAGTTTGCCTCGCACTGTATCCACTCGCAGATCAAGTCTGTCCCGCCCGTGTGCCGCACACACGTTCGAGCAGGCCGCCAGCGTCTTCTATGATGCCCGCGCCGACCTGGCAAGACCGGTACAGCACGATCTCCTCTGGCTTGCACGGGCCTTAGTATGGACCGCGCGCTCGAATGCGATCATCCGGAGGTCGTGCCAGAGGGATTTCATCTTCTGCTCTACCCGCGCGGCGTGGTCGGCGGTGTGTGAAGCCTCTACACTCTCCTTCATCGCCCGGATCGAGTCCAGGTACATGTCTAACCCTTCCCCCCCGGCCTCCACTATAGAGCCCACCATGGTAACATCTACAGTCGTTAATAGGTAGGCGTTGGCCATGAAGTCTATCGGGAACCCGGGCTTCCGGGTACAGATCGTTAGTGCTGGGATCGGCTGGCCAGGCGTCCAGTTACCCTTCAGGGCGGTTTCCAGGAACCGCTTGAAAGACGAGTCACACTGACGGTTACTACGAATTGTCGCAAGGTAGGCCCGCAAGTCCCCGTCCGTTATCATACTGGCACACATCGTGTGGACTGTACACCGCACAGAAACGTTCTATCCGCGCTATCGCGACGCAGTCTTCCTACATCAACTGCATCAGACCTTGCACCTACCATTAATCTGTCCGCTGGACCTGCGACGTGCACTAACAGACGACACCGACGCTTGAAGAGGGAGCGAAAGTGGCCACGAGCGCACGCCGCAGGACGTGGGTTGTATGGCTCCAACGAGGGTGGCGCCTGTAGACACGCACTGGCGGGGACTCTGGTCCCCCCCGTGGCCCTCTGGCAAGTATGGAAAATGCAAAGTGGGCACAACTGGGATTGCCATCAACTGGGATTGCTGACGAAGGCATTTGGCGGTGGTCTTGTACAATTACACAGTTCGGCCAGAAGCCTTGTTCGCTGTGGACCAATACTGCACATTTTGTGCACCCTCCGGACTGGAACTAACTGGCATGGAACTGCGTCCAAGTCTACGACGTATCTGCCGGCATATGCCCGAGACCCCCTGTTTGCACCCGCCACACCGAAAAACTCGGGGGACGTTTCAACACGGGATCTGGGGCGCGGGCTCCCGGGGTGGCTGGCAAGGTGCAATTATACAGATCAGCAACCCCCAGGTACAATGGGTTTGGTTTCGCAACACATGACACGCAACACACGCCATCCCGGGGCTGCAGACACGCCCTCGTGAAATACTGCAGTTCCCCGACGAAATACGTCACTGTCCCGCCACCCCCGTCCCCGTCCCCCCCAATGAGGTACCTCAAGAGGCACCACTTGTTGTCTTTCTTCCCTTGCGTACACTGTTGCGCGCAGCTGAACATGTCTGCAACGCGGGATTGCATCTGGTGGAACTTCATAAGTGTCACTGTGCCCTCACGGCGAGCCTCATCAACACTGCCATCCACCTTCAGGCCCAGAGCTCGGTGGATGGCCACCTGACGTGCATAACCAACCCCCAGGCGACTGTGAGTTGGCCAGCCCTCGTCCTGTAGGGAGTCCTGATGGAAGAGGAGGTACGGCAACCCTGTCAGATTATCTCCCACAAAGTCCAGGGGAGGACCGCCGCAGTCTCAGACTGGGCTAGGGCCCTGCCCACCCCCACGACCCTGCCGGGTGATCCGGTCACTGTCAATTGGTTGCTCCCCGTCAGCGGATCTTCCATTGCCGAAGTCGTGCCCGCCCCCGGCGTTTCTCTCAGGTCCGCTATGGGCAATCTGACAGTGAAGTCATGGCAGCAGGCAGTGAAGCTGCATCATGCAACAGCCGCATACATGTGCGGCAGCAATGCAGTTCATCGCTCACATATAACTTGTTCAGGGCAACGAGTCGATCGATACTTGATCAGTCTCTTCAGGAGCTGGACCATCCGCTCGATCCAGAATTCAAGACTGAAGAAGGATGCACCGCAAGCACCTCACCTGATCCGGTAGGTTGACTGGCCGCCAGATGCAGCTTGTACGTGCTGAGAGCAGCCCCTTCAAACGTCTCTTCCGCCAGTTTGGCGTACGCAAGCAGCAATCGCTGTGCTTCCTGATTCGGGCCGGTGTGGTGCTGACCCTCTTCATATCTGAGAAAGTAGAGGGCCCCTGCTCGCAGAGCCCCCACGACTGCTCAAACACGCTGCGTATGCGTTTCTCGGAGGCTTTCCACTGGAGATCGTGCAGAGGTCCAGCGAGAATGTCTCGGTGAAGGCCAGCCAGTCTTCCATGAGCCAGCGACTGCGGTGCCTACGCAACAGTCACCCTGACTCAGACGGGATGCTTCAACAGGAGTGCACATGGTTCCTGTGTCCCAAGTAACAGTCCGAAAAATGGCGCAGCCTCGGATGCGAGCAGGGTGTGCAGGCGATGGGACTGCGCACTTGGTGATGTCGGTGTACACCTTCTTGAAAAGAGAGGTCTGCATGATGTGGGGCGCTCTGGCAGCTATCGCCTTGACGACATCCTCTGCAGTCGGAACAGGGCCCGGAGGCCAGTCAATGGCGCCTTCTTGGACTTCTTCCGGCCCAGGGGGAGGGAGCCACTGGTTTCCAGAAGTCCATGAGCACACCGAGCAGAAACACGTGCGCCACTCCGAGCCGGAAGAAATGGCAGGGACTGCAACGCCACAGCGTAATTCATAATCAACTCCAGACTCAAGGGCGAGGCAGGCAGCAGCAGGCTGGGGGTGCTCGTACTTGAAGTAGGAGAGGAGACTGAACAGCGGAGAACCTTTCACCCCCAGTAGCTTGTACTCATCTTTGGCGAGCTTGGCCCTGGACTTCGGTGTCTTCCGGTCGCAATAGCGTTTCAAGGTTGGTGCGTGGACCTGCATTACCACAGGCCTGGCCAGGGTTACCACAAGAAAAGAGCCGTATCACCAACGACGCTTGTTCGGTGTCAGAGGGGGTTGGCAAGATGAGTTGCGGCGCACAGAGGGGGGGCAGGGGAGTAGGCCGCATGTGCACAGTTTGCATTCGATGACACTGTAGATGGAATTGCACCTGGGCAGCGATCGTGTCGCCCTTTCGGCCCCTGGCCAGGATCTCTGCCGCCGAGTACTTCAAGCGGTTGTCCGACTCCCAGGACGAGGGCTGCACATGCCGGGGCTCAGACCACGCGGTCCGTGGGGGGTTGCCACCAGTGTCCGGTTGTACACTCCCAGGCACCATCCGGGGGTTTGCAGCCGAGGATGCTGCTTCTTCCTCCGGGGTGAGTGATTTCCCTTTCAGAGGCCCGTCGGCATAGCAGGGCACGGGCTGGTGCAGAGGGTGATGGTGTCCCATCCACCTGTGTGGCATGCATGATAGCAGTTATAAGCAGGACAGGTACGTGAGACAGCACTAGCAGGAAAGAGATTACAAACGTAAGTGAACACCCCGGACCTGACAGTGTTGGAGGGGTAATCCCACACGCCGTTTTGGGCACATCTGAAACATGCCCTCTTCGCTGTATGGCCGATGCTGTTGGTAAGTTTCTCCAGCCACGGGATATCCCCCTCCACACAGCACAGCACCGGCCACACGTGCAGTACCTCGCCCCCGGGCAGTGTGATTTTGAGTGCCTCACCCCCAGCTCCTGCACTCCAGCCATCACGTGGTGCGGGGGCCAGACACTACGTGATCGGGAACTGTACACATCACCCGGCAGTGACCAGGAAGACAAGGTGAGTGCGCGCCCGGATCATGCTTCTTGAAGAACGCCATCACGGACTCCAGAATGCTGGCCATGCATGTTGGTTCGGATGGCCCCTCCACCACTCCAAGGGGAATCCAGGCCACATTGGTACTTGAGAGATGGGGCGGCAGGTCAAGCAGGCGGATCCCCCAGATTGTGACACCGTGCTGCTTGTTGACGTACAGCTGGGCCCCGTCCCCCCCTGCAGGAAAAGCGACTGTCGGGACACGAGGCAGAGGGTCTCAATTCGCGGAGTTGCATAGGCGTGCCGATGCGGTGTGATAGCCACCTGCTCAGATGAGGAGGTGGAGCGCACCGAGGCTGAACAGCAGGACAAGCTCCCTATGCTTTGGCTTCAGGATTTTGCCCCCCACACGCCAGGTTGAGGGCCTTTCCAGCCGGGGAGTTGAGGAAGCTGCTTTGTCTTTGACAGCTGTTGCCCTGGCTTCCCGTACGCTCGTCAGCAGCCCCGGCTGCAGGAGGAGGTCTTTCAGCGAGGCTTCTTCGCCAAAGAAGAAAGCTGAGCGCACAGGGACACCCTTCCCTGTGAGATCGACATCAAATCGCTGTTGACAACAACCTGGGGTTCCACAGGTGTCCGCCAGATGCTGGTGATGGTCACCCGGATCAAGTGGGGGGGAACAAGGTCCAGCATTGGGGACAAACGTGGCGCGTTACAGAGGAAACAGGCGGGACACCCAAGACCGCCTTGACGAGGTGGAAGGAGGGAGGGAAAAAGTTTCCATCGGGTAGCAGGAGGTAATGTATGAACCTGCACCACGTGTCGACGACCACGTCTTGTATGCGGAAGAGGCTCTTCAACTGGGCAATCCACATGCACACTGTGAGGACGGTGAGGGCGCTGCCGGTGTATATGTGTTTCATGCGTTGCTCATGCCACCAGGCGCCCGTGCCCTTCCGGGCCCCTGTGGTGGGGTCCGGGCCGTCGTCATCCGCCTCCTGCATGTGCAACGATCAGGCGTGTCCTACGGAGGAGTACGAGCTGATTCACAGCATTGTATGTAATGGAAGATGTGGACACACCTCAGGTTCGTCTGAACTGTAGTCCGTCTCTGATGAAAAGGCAATGGAGTCGGCGTCTGAGAAGTCTGAGTCGTCGTCTGAATATTGTGCGGGGCCCTCGGCGTGATCGCTTTCGGACGGTGGGGGCAGCTGTACACAATCCCAACACCTCGGAGTTGCATTGGGCGAGCAGGCAAGAAACAGCTGAGGGACAGGAGCGCTGACACCCATGGCCATCGTGATCACGAGCCGCTGTCATGCCGATCTGCATCATGATCAGGCAAACCGGGACTTAGCACGGTCAACTACCGAAGGTACGCACGTCGAAGAGGTCGTCGGAGTGGGCAGGCTCATCGGGGGGACCCCCCATGTCTGGAGGTGATGGGGATCTCCCAGAGGGACCGGCCCCGTCGTGTCTGCCGCTGCGGTCATCATCGGCAGTAGCGGAGGTCGGGCCAGCGGCTGGCCTCGAGTCTGGGCCCGCGTCGTCGTGTCCACCAGCGGCTCTCCGCGATGCGGCTGCTGCACTCAGTCGACGGCTGCAAGGACCGTGATGGTTTTGGGCGGTGTTGTGCCTCTGAAACTTCTCACCACAGCCTAGACACTGGTATTTAAACGGTTCCTTCCCCGTCGGCTCGGGAGGGATCAGGCGCTTACAGTTCGCTTTGGCAACCAATTCGTTCACCTCCGCCCTCTTCAGTCTATCCGCCGAACCAGCCATGGTAGCCAGCCGGACTTAAGCATTCTTGTGAAGATGTTCAACGATAGCGCGGCCTCTGGTGTTTGTCGTCCCTATGATGGCATTACGTCCCACGAAGACCTCCCTGTCGCATCCCATGTTCGCACTGACGCCACAATCCCAGGCGAGGCGCCGGGGTATCGAGGCAGCCAAACCTTTGAAGGCGGACCGCGCGACGACGCTACATCGGCATACCATTCAAAGCACGGAGCAGCAAAGCATGTGCGAATGACGCGATATGTTAGCTGTGCCTACGATACGACCATCCACAGTACGGGCCATAGACGTGTGTTAATTCCGCTTTGTCTAATCATCCACCATGTCCAACCTGCAGTTCACGTTCCTCCGCGCGGCGCCCGTCGTCATCGAGAAAGAAGTTGTAGATGACGCAGACAACGGAGCAGGGATGCTTGACGTGCTGGTCAGCAACGTGTGGAGCAGAGGTGCCGGCGTCGACGGGTTGACTTTGACGTCAACCGTCGACAAAGACAGCTCCGTTGATATCGACAGTGTCGAGAAACTGATGACGTGCGTAAGGTACTTCTTCAGGAAAGGCACTATCGCTGGACTGCTGAAGCCGCCCGTGCTGGTGAAGGCGCTGGGCAAGGGCAGAGGGAGCGTGGGACAAGCGTCGGCAGCAGTCGGCACTGCACACTCCACAGCTACGGCCTTGACTGGGGACCCGGAAGCTGACAGGCGGTGGGAAACGATGAAGGATGCGGTGATGATGTGGACGGAAGGGATGAGATCCAAGGTGGCGGGAATGGCCGATGCCCACACGCAAGGCAAGAAGGTGCAGGGACTAGTGAACCTGGCCCTCCCAGACGACGAGAAGGTGTGGGTCGGGAGTATTCTAACGAAAACGCGGGCGGACGCACTCGGCAAAGCTGCACATGGGGTACGGCTGCTGTCTCCGACTAACAACGTGATTGCAAACTGGGGTCCACTACCACCCCGTCAGGCCCACGGGATCCCATGCCACCGACTGTCAGTGTTGTGTCTTGGCGCGTCAGAGTCGCCATTCGCGGTCAGTATGCAGTGACGGGTATCGTGTACAGGTCGGCAGAACAGGTGAAGCGTACAAAGCTGCGACTAATATCAATCATGCTTTCTACCGCCAGCACGCCCATTTGAACGCCGTGACCAAAGAGTGTGCCTCTGCTGATGCTCGGGTTATGCCGTGCCTGTTGCCGTGCCCATGCCGTACCTGCTGCCGTGTGTAACGACTGTGAAGTCAAGAGACATAGAAGAAGAGATCTGTCGTCTACCCTTTAAGGTTCAGCTGCTTATATACTATGAGATCTGTCGTCTACCCTTTAAGGTCCAGCTGCTTATATACTATAAGACAGCCTGTGTACGACACCTGCCACAGTGTGCTGAGCTCAGCCCACTGTTCCCCGTACTGTGACGTATCGTCACACCGTGCCCAACGGTGGCGGAGAAGGGAAGCACACAGTATCCGCCCAAACGGAGGTGACCCGATGTGCAGGAAGTATGCGAGACGGGCGTGGGACCATAACACGGGCCTGCGGAGGAATCCCAGCGCCCGCGAGCAGAGGAAGCTGCTCGCGGCAATGAATGTGTTCCAGAACACCAAGGCATGTCCTCCACCTTGGTCAGAGTTGGAGTGGCCATTCGCCGAATGGCCACCCCAGCGCGTCCTGCGTTGTGTTGCACTGCACGCGCCCGGAGTGGCCATTCGCCGAGTGGCCACTCCAGCGCGTCATGCATTGTGTTGCACTGCACGCGCCCGGAGTGGCCATTCGCCGAATGGCCACTCCAGCCTGTCATGCATTGTGTTGCACTGCACGCGCCCGGAGTGGCCATTCGCCGAATGGCCACTCCAGCGCGTCATGCATTGTGTTGCACTGCACGCGCCCGGAGTGGCCATTCGCCGAATGGCCACTCCAGCGCGTCATGCATTGTGTTGCACTGCACGCGCCCGGAGTGGCCATTCGCCGAATGGCCACTCCAGCGCGTCATGCATTGTGTTGCACTGCACGCGCCCGGAGTGGCCATTCGCCGAATGGCCACTCCAGCGCGTCATGCATTGTGTTGCACTGCACGCGCCCGGAGTGTCCATTCGCCGAATGGCCACTCCAGCGCGGCGCGGCCTGCTTGAATCCGCACTTGCATGGCCACTGACCTGCCATTCGGCGACTGTGTTCCAACCAATGTGGTTCGTGCGCAGTTCACCGTGAGAGGAGACCGCTTCCCTATCGATAGCGAACCCATGAAAACCCCCGAGGCCTGGGCTATGGAGGACGGTGAGTATGTGTGCGAAGGAATCGCCAAGGTTGCTGCGGCCCGGCGCGCCCTCGAAGGGACCGCTGACTCTCCCGTCCAACGGGGCAAGAGACAAAGGAAGACCGAGAAGGTACAATCTCACCACACGCTGTACTGCCCGCCTGAGGTTGACCATTAAGTGGTACCGGGATTGTACGGACGCCTGTGTGAGCGGCATGTGCCATCATTCGAGGCAGCCATGCGTGTACAGGCTCCTACCGCATCGAAGTCAGGAAGACGGGGCACTCATTCCAACAGCGGACGGCGCACAATGCTCGCTGACTTTTCTCCCCGGCGGCCAGGGCTAGATCCAAGGGCAGACCGCACTGCTGATAAGGACAGTGAGCACCTGCGTGACGTGGAAGAGGTGGGTCACGATCAGATGGGTGAAGAGGAAGAGCCTGATTCTCCCCAGCGGGCAGACGATCGATGCGAGTCCCCGGAGATGGAGTTACAAGCCGCAGCGCCGGTACGTCCTCTTATGATTTGTGCCAATTGACGCCTAGTCCGATTGTACTTGCCCCACCCATCATCAGACCAGGTGTAAGAGCGCCTGTACATTGCAGAAGTCCAACAAAGCTCTTGAGAAGCGAAAGGCCAAGGCAGAGAAGGAGGCCGCCCTACAAGCGCGCAGGGATATTCGGAAAAAGATAGAGGATTGCGAGGCTAAGCTGGCAAGGCATCAGCCCAAGAGCAAGGGTGCGAGTGTGCAGAAATTAAAACAGCAGGTTGCTGTATTGACGGTATGTCACTACCCCGATACACTTGAACTAACATGTGACACCAATGCCTGCAATTGTAGCACTATTTGTGTGACAGTCGCTCAGACCACGAATGCATTAGAGCCGTGCACTCATGCAGCTGGTATTGCATGCAGGCCGAGTTGTCAAAGGTGCAAGACTCCTTAATTGACGACTTCCCGGACGAGGACGAGTAGACATGCCAGTGCATTGTATGGTTGTATTTGGGCCACCTCAGGACCATCTTGCAGCCTGTACGTAGACATAGGTCCTTTGCCCGGTCCTGTCCGCGGAATGTCAGGGAGTCTGTCCTGAGGAAATGTGTGGGAGTGTGAGCTATGTATGAATCTAGCGATGAACAAGGAAAGCACGCGCCATGTAAGCACCTACAGCATATGAATGCAGGCCTATTGCCAACTGCAGCCCCGTGTTCACGTGCCTCATAACAAAGAAAACAACCACATCATGCTTCCACAAAACCGCGATCCTTCCTGCACTCCGCTTACATGTGCGCGACCAGGTCTGATCCGGTAATAACGCCCATGACGCCCATGACGCCCATGACGTCAGGCATTGCGTGTCCACAAGTGCACACTCCTCGAAACCATACGTGAGTTTATCTCAAGCCAGACGGATACATGTACGTCAAGAGGTCACCAATCCTACGGCCCAGCCTGTATTTCCCGCATCCCCGAGGCGGACGCCATACGGATCCGAGACGGATCCGAAATTTAGTGCACGCGTCCGTAGGCCCTCCGTCGGACGCACAACGGAACCGTCTTTTCTTCCGTACATCCTCCGGTTGGGCTCCGAAGGCAGGCTAGTAACAAAAGGCGTTGCCCTGGGGCGTACCGGACGGGAATCGGAAAATCCTACCTGCCTCTGCCCCACCTCCGCCACAAGTCTCCGATACTCCTAGCAACCTACGTCCGGCCTCCACCGATTCTCCGAAGGCTCTCCAACTGCCCCTCCGCACACACTACGTCAGCTCTCCGATTCACCGTGTCGCCATTCTTCTAGTGAAGGAGTCTAAGCTACATCATGTGAGGCACCAGGTGGTGTGCAACGAAGTGGCAGGCCAGCACACATACATGAATGCGATTAACAAGTAGGGCCCGATCGGAAATCTATTTCTGGAAATGTGGATGGCTGATTCCGAGCACCTCACACACCAGACTGCGTATCCCGGACCTGTGGATCAAACCGAACAATCAGTGCCCTCAAAATGTGTGCATGATTGCAAAGCTGTATCCATATTGGACATGGACGTCTCCGAAAGAGGCACCCGAGCAACTTGTGCACACTCTATTCACGAGAAGCGCACTTCACACAGTGCACTGGTAGATATCTAACATGCCATGAACGATGAAGTTCGCATAAACAGGCTTGTCAATGGCTGGCGTAATGCCAACCTGCCTGAGACCCCAGTGAAGGCCGTACTCATCGCAAGAAATTGGCACGTATGAGCCACGAGCCCAGCGCCGTGTGCACGCCGACCGCACGAATCGCCACTCATCGCCGTTGCGATGCAGCCCTGGCTTACAGATGTGCGCTGCGGCTCGTGTGGCCCGCCTAAGGGCATCGCCATCGTAGCCATGGCGCACAACTGCACACACCAGGCGAACAAAGCAGCGCTACACCGCGAACACAGGCAGCGACAGTCCCACCACTGGCACCTGCTGAAAGATGACGTCTGAGATGATCGCGCACGTTCATATAAGGCACTGGAGGGCGACGGTATCTACACAGCGGCATTTGGTCAACGTTCTGCGTCGCAGCTTGCACCCGCTTTTTCAGCTCACCTTGGCACGGATTCACTGCACGCCCACGGCTCTAAGATCCAGCCTACACATTGTCGCTCAAGCTGCCAACTCCACAGCTTCCTTTCCAATCTCAACCTCGGGTTTGTCAGCTACAGTCAGCACCCTTGCCCCACCCTCCAAGCCAACTGAATCCCAGACAGTGAGGTGGAACTGGCTCTGTGACAACGGTATGCATATGGCCTCTATCTCTGCAGAGCTCACGATGGACCCCTGAACTTGCGGATCCGGAACAACATCTCAGCCACTATTCACTGACATTTGACATGCTGCTTGCAATTGGGCAGTGATGATGTGCTCAGAGTGTACATGCCCGCAAGAACAGCAAAAACCGAGCCCCGCCGTGGTGCCTTCCGAACCATGGAGACGCAGCATGGCCTCCATGCTGCATGTGTGCATGCCACCGTTGTGTTGCACCTGTCTTACAATCAGTCGTACAGACCCAGAGGCCAGAGGTGCTGCCAAACCCATGCTGCCATGCTGCCGCAGCACTGCAGCACTGCATTTAATTCACACGAACGACCTGTGCATGCCTGCAGGTTGAGCACCCAGCCTGCTCATACCCCTGTGCTGGCACGTCGGTTGCAAGCATGAGCAGCAGCACTGCCGCAGCACAGCATGCACACAGCATGCATGAGCAGTAGCACTGCCGCAGCATGCGCATGTGTCTCTGCTCTGTCACATGCTCAACGCAACCACGCATGTGGAGAGGCACGCATGCATGAGGTCATGACCTAGGTATATGTACCTTGTGTTCTACGGCAGCACCCCCCCGCACACCAACACCGAGCCTCAGAGAGACTTGCTGTCCCGCTGCATGCAGCGTTGGCCTCTGGCCGGACATTCATATCAACATGCAGCATGGCACCTCAGGTGATCCCTTGCCAAGCACAGCACACGTGCTCTGTTCACTGCATAGCGCGCGACCAACGCGCACGCCCTGACCCTAAGCCGCCACCCGTGATTTGCAGATCTGCAGATCGCCGGACGCCCCTCAAAACAACGCCACGCCTTGAACACCCAATATCATATACGACTATAATCAAATGGCTTCCACACAGGCTCTCCGGCGGCGCGCGTTGACCGTCACCCGCATCGGCCTCGCGCTCCTGGCGGCCCTCGCCGCGCTCACCGCATGCATGCCGGCTGCCGCGGCAGCTGAAGCCGGCCTCGTGAGCCCCCCCGGGCCCGCGGCCGCCATGTCCCGCGCGACCCTCTGCGCCGGCCTCGCCGACCCACCCGCGGACGTGTACCCGCCCGTCCCCCCTGCGCCTGAACCGACTCCAATCCAGCCCGGCGATGTCATCGACGCACACGTCACGATCGACAGCTTGGAGCCGGTGCCTGAGGCGCTCGCGTTTGGAGAGCTGGCCGCGGCGGGAGGGCGGAGGTTGCTGCAGTGCCGCAAGTGCAAGTGCTTGCCGAGGTGCTCGCGGTGTTTGATCAACAGCTGCCGGGCGGGGCTGTGCAGGGGGTTCTGCCGCGTGCCGGCTGCAGACAGCCGATGTTCCATCTTGACGTGCTCCCGGGAGCAGTTCCCCTCTGCGATCTAGCGAGGGGGCGCACCGGAGGGGTGGGGCTGCCGAGGGGCGGAAGATCTGGGGGCTACACAGCCTCGGAACGCGCACTCGTACGGCCGCGTGCGCTGAAGTATTTGACCCCTCACTTATCGAAATCATGGGTTCTGGATCAACAGAGCTGAATTGGCGTCCCGGACTACAATCTAGAGGCTGGCCGTGTCAAGGGGGACAATAACGGGGGTGCGCGGGTCGGAGTTGACGTGGCGACATGTCGATCCGACCTTGCCGGTGTGCGGTGTTTACGACCGGCGCCCCTGGGGGGTGAAAGTGATTGAAGGGGAAGCCACAATGATACCGCCGTGATGGCAGTGTGTGGCCAAGCCCATGGGCTTCATTATATTTAGCTAATTAGCTCTGCATGCACGGGCGCACAGTCATAGGTTGGAACACACGCGCGCGCATGCGTGTTGTCTTTTCAGAGATGGTACGACTCGTAGAAGGAGTGGAGTAGATGTCCCAGGATCTTGCTGGGTCTGCCCATCGTTGGTGTGGCAGCTCGGGGGTTGCATGGGCCTTATGCCTGGGATCCAGAATAACATGAGTCAGTGATTCTAGCAGTGGATTTTTTAGTGTACTGTTTCGTTTGCCCTATTTTCTTAGGTATCCTGCAGCTTTAGACGTGAGTACCGAGTCCTGATTCACTTGACAGAGTTCTGGACTTGAGCCACTTGGGCTTGACTTGTCAGAATGGTGCCACGCCGGCCGCGCGCGGTTCGGTGGTGGATTCGGATGGGTGAGTAGATGCAGCACTGTAAGTGACCTGAAGCGTACAGCAGTTTTTCCTTCACTTGGCCATCTCCTTAAGGAGAAGCTTGTCATAACTCGACAACTCCGGATGTCAGGCACGACAGGCCGAGTGTCAGCAGACGCCCCCAGCGCTTTCCGCAGCTTTCTGAGATGCTCGCGCTCCCACCAGCTGGCATTGGGAGAGTGCCGGCCCCCTTGTGCCACCACAACCAAGAGCACCACATCGGGCAAATGCACATGATGTCACGCCAGACCTATGTGGGTATATACACACACAAACCTGTATGCAGCTGCAGAAGCACACGTGGTCAGACAGCAGTTGGTGCCACGAGGCGTGGATCAATTGACTTCAATCGCACACAGAACATATCTCGGCGGGGATACTGAACACCCGTGTTGAGTCGTCAGGGCCCGATCATATGGAACAATTCCGAATATTCAGGTCGAATTCCTGGATGGGAGCCCAGGAAATGCTGCAAAGCGACCCAACACTGAGCCTGGGGCAGTGGTCCAAGGAGAATTCCATGCGGGCAGCACCGCGTAATCAGCAAGGCCTGGGGCGGTGTGGAGAGACGCAGGGATGGCGCCGGCCAGCTGCAGGGGGTGTTGCGTGCGTGGAAGGGGGCCTGGGGCGAGGCCCTCACGACCGGTGTTTGAGGGCCTGGGGCCCTGCACGGCGTGTGCTTACGTGCGGGGGTGTGTGTTCGAATCGGATCCAAGGACACAGTCGGAGAGCATGTGGGCCGCTTTGCCGCATTTTCAGGGATGACACCCCAAAAATAGACGTGGATATTCGGAACTGTTCTATGTGATCGGGCCCGATGACCCAACACTGTCGGAGAGGGAGGTAGAACGCCGGGGCAGTGCAAGTGCACACCAACCGTTGGTGAAGCCACCGTCGGCAATGCAAGTGCACACCCACGCCACTGCCGGCAATGCACGTGCACACCCACGCCACCGCCGGCAATGCACGTGCACACCCACGCCACCGCCGGCAATGCAAGTTGCACACACCACAGCCACCTGCCGGCAATGCACGTGCACACCCACGCCACTGCCGGCAATGCACGTGCACACCCACGCCACAGCCGGCAATGCAAGTGCACACCCACGCCACTGCCGGCAATGCACGTGCACACCCACGCCACTGCCGGCAATGCACGTGCACACCCACGCCACCGCCGGCAATGCAAGTGCACACCCACGCCACCGCCGGCAATGCAAGTGCACACCCACGCCGCCGTCAACCGCAGAGGCCGACCCATGCCGGCCCTGACCACGGCTTAAGCAGCGGAATTCCGAGCACAGCAAGACGGCACACACCTCACGCCAGCGAGCGCATGGGCACACCCACAGGTAGAGCCGCCTGTGCTTGTGCGTTGCTCCGGCGGTGCTGCCGGCCGCTAGAGATCTCTGTCCTTGTAGCACACACCCACAGGCAGAGACCCACTCACCCACAATGTGCCTGTGAGGGAAGCACGGCAGTACACGTGGAGTTGAGTTGTAAGGCTGTGCAGGGTGGCTGGGTCGAGTCGAAGTTTGATCCACATTTGGGTGGCAGTGGCTGGGGTGCACACAGTGTTACAATGACAAAGGCAGCAAGGCGGGCAGCACCGCGAAAGAAGCAAACAGACGAAGCAAACACACAGACACCCACGCACGCGACACCCACCACGCCCAAAAACGACACCCACCGGCGCAGCAAAAGACACAGATCCGCAGACCGCCAAGCACACACCCACACACCCACAAACCCAAACCCACACACGCACGCACGCAGGCCCACGGCCGACACACAACATCACAACCACCAACACCACAACGCCCGCCGCCGTACGACAGGGCCAAACCCAACACACTGCTGCCTGAGGCCGCCCATCATGCCCGCCCGGTGCACACAGTGTCACAGGGATGAAGGCTGTGCGGGGCCGATGGTGCTGCCTGCCTGCCCCATCCAAACAGTCCATGTGACACAGCCACAAACCACAACACAATGCACAGCCAGCGAACGCAGCAAAGCCTGCGGAGGTGGACGCAGCAAAGCCTGCGTCCACCTCCCATTCTGAACATCATACCGAGCAGTGACACATGGTACTTCCGCAGAGCTCACAGGGAGGAGGCAGTGTTCAGCGGCTGCCCTGCAACGTTCCTGTGGACAGGCGACCAAGGCCGGATGTCCAAAATGTGTGCCTCAATCGTGAATGTCTGGGATATGCTCCTGAGGATACAAGAATGAACTGCACTGAAGATTTTTGCAGACCTTGTGATGCTGTGAGACACTGGCGCATGGCCACTAGCATGCCAGCATGCCAGACAAGTCACAGCCTTGACTATGCACAGAATGAGATCCTGTACCTGAGCACAAGCATATGAAGTTCTGTGTTGGCTGCGGTTGTCTCAGGCAGCTACCATGTTCCCAGGAGGTTTACACATCAGCACATGCCTTGCTCGCTTTGTCCTTGTAACACATCAGCACATGGACTCCGAGGACGCAAGCGTTGCAAGACGAGCACCACCTAGGTGCACCTCCATGAGCCTTCAGCAGCCAGGCCACGTATTGCACCTCCTGCAACGCCGGGAAGACTTCACGGTGCTCGCTGAAGCCCACAACATGATTTCAACATTCAGACTGCATTACACGTTTCAACGGGTGCAATGGCACTGCTCGCGAGGCAAGTGCTTGGTCAACAAATGCGTGCGACCAGGCACAGGGACGTTGAGGTATGGAATTACGACATGTCAAATTACCTGGCATTCCTGGCTAGACCAACGCATGAACTGCATACAGTGCAATCGAGGATGGATTGCGTTTGATATCTCGATCGATCAACTGTGCAGAGGCGCGAAATTCTCAGCTGGCCAGTAGACCACCGGCGTGGCAACCCGTACCACCCGAGCGCGGGCCTTTTAACCACCAACATTACAATTTTCGTTCCGTCCAGTACGAGTGCACCGTCAGGGACGGCAACTTCTCCAGCCGCGGTCTGCAGCCAGTGTGTGGAATGTGTGCACTGGCTCTTCGCCGTTGCCACACCGGCGCCGCAAGCACATACGAGTTATATGTGAGTCCTCGATGTCAACACGCTCAATTCTGAAGTCTGCAGATTTGTTTGTTTCATCTCGACACAGTACCTGGAACTCACCTCGCCGCAGTGCGTTGTCAGCGTTGTCCTTTGCACACGTATATTTGATTTAGTACAATCAGCCACGCCATCGAAGATCAACAAGAGCTCATGCGAAGCGCTCCTACCTGAGGTGTGAGCTCAGCAGTGCATGGACTGGCTTTAGTACGCCTGTGTGTCTTTCGTGCCATGCACGCTTCACCGCACGCGGCCTGGACCAACAAGTGCGGGATTCTGCAGGTTTGCGCGCTCTTCTGTTGTCCACTGACCAACCATCAACCAGTCCTCAACATGCAGCTGTACTCTGATTTGGTGCGTTTCGGTAAATCTCACTTTTGCCTGCAGCGGCTCGATGTATGATCACCTGGCGTACCTGTTAAGGAAGAAGCTGCCAGTGGACACACGAACGCTGCCAGTCCAGACCCAGTCCCTCGTTCGACTCACCGGGCACACGTGTCTCCGACGTGATCCTTTTCATACATGACATTTACACGCCCATCCACCAACAGGACCAGTCCCTGATGAGGAGTCACGATCACAGCCCCGCCACCTTTGTACGTAGGTACTTACAAAGGGCAGAGGCCGGGCAGAGCGGGCCGAGCGTGTACCACAGCCCTACATCACAGCCCTACCGGCGCCTTTGTCTGTATGTAGTTACAAAGGACAGAGGCCGGGCAGCGAGCCGTTGCCAGGAATACACACGTATATCCACTCACGCAGTCATGGCTGTATGTATGCATGATTACGTTTGTGGGTGGGGGTGTGCATGCGTGTGGAGGTCTGGGCCCAGGTCTGGGCCCACCGGTGTTTGTGTCGGCCGTTGGGGGTCGTTGGGGGCGCTGTACGGCTAAGCGCCGCTGTGGCGTGGGTGCGCTAGGGCGGGTTTGCGGCTGCGTGCTTGCGATGCCCGCTGAAGCCACGATACCTCCCCGCCTCGTTGCCAGAATCCTTGTATCACCATATCACATCCTGCAGCATGGTTCTGACCCGCGTTTAAACTTTAAATTTCCGGTGCACTCGCTGCCACTCGCCAATCGATCCTTGTCCTCCAGCTAGCCATGGGCAGTATCTGTCGGCACCGCTGACCCCCAAACACCAATCCTGTGGCATGAGCGGTTGCTTCCCGCTCCCGGCCATCTCGACGCGCAACCCGTCCATTGACTCACCCTGCCGACCGGTGACCTTGCAAGGACACATCAAGCATCTTCTGTTTTACCTCCGACCTCCGACCTTCAAGCTCACTTACCCCTCACCAGCGCACACAGGAACTCCAGAAGTAAGGCCACCTTGCCTGACCGACCGCCCAAGACACAATCCCAACCTCTCATGGCGCCCCAGTTCCCCGGATACACAGCTACCGTGATCACCTCACGCTCCGCCACGTCTCCAGCCACCTCCCCCTAACCCCTAACCCCCACCCGCCCTCCTCACCAGCCGGAGCATGGCCTGCCGCCATATGAACACCTCCTAAGTGCGCCCCAACCACCCCCCACCAACCACCACCACCACCACCACCACCACCACCGCTGCCGGTAGCGAAGAGATCTCCACCCGCAACGAGCCCCATTTGCCTCAGCACGCAGGCTCCGCTGCCTCTGCCTCCTCCCCCCCCGCCCCCCCACCACAAACACTAGCATGTGTACCCTCGCAGCGCTTCTTTGTCGCATTGTTGCCATGTGTGGCGCTTGCGCAGGCCCCCCTAGCCGGCCCCCTCCAGCCCGGACATCACCCCCCCGCATTATCACCGGGGTCCCACCGACTTCTACGACACCTACGGCCTTGAGGACCCCCCCGCCGGTTCCCTGGACGCCCCCAGCAGCACTGATAGCCCATTAGTTGATGCAGATTTCCGCGTAGACACCGGAATCGCCCGATCGATGCCCTGTTTGCGAACGAGCCCCCCCCCCGATCCAGGTAGGGGACATCGTCTTCGGCAACGTGGACGGCATCGCCGACGCCCCGACCATGCCCACGTGCCGTACGACTATGGTGATTACATGCATGAGGACGATGCATACGGCGATGCAGGAGACACGGAGGGCAGCACGGTTGGCGCCGCGGCGTCCGGCCGGCGGCTGCTGCAGTGCCGCTCGGCCGCTGTCTGCCGCGGTGCGCCCGCTGCTTGATCCAGCGCTGTCAAGAAGGCCAGTGCATTGGGCTGTGCAAGGTTTCGGATCAGAGAACTCAGCGCTGTCGGGCGATTAGCTGTGCGCCGATCAGCCAAGAAGGGTTCTTGCGGGCTACGCCCCGCTCCCCGCTTGACGGCACAAGCACAGGGGATACAGTCCCCCCAACTGAAGCAGGCCCGGAATCAGACACAGCGTTGGCGCCACAGGGTAGTGGTGGAGGCGTGCAGGCTGGTGGGGAGCCCCACTCTGTGCCACCGCGCGAGACCCGCCGGGGCTTCAGCCCGTAGTATCAGCTATGGCGTAGTAAAGTAAAACAAAGCAAAACAGCATTCACCGGTTCTACGTGATAACGTGAGACAAAGAAACGATGTTCTGAGTCGGTTCTACAGCCGGGATGGGCTGGCGTGTTAATGGCTGTAATGCACGATGTGTCGGAGTCAGAGCTAGTGAGCGATGCCTATTTCAGGTCAGTGTGTTCCACCGTACTAGTTCACACACACAATGTTATCAACACGGCAGCAGCTGCTAGGTCGGCAGCATAGATGAAACAGCCTCGCAGGCTATAAACCACAGCAGGACCCGCAAGCAGCTGCGTCATCAAGCAAGGGCACATCAGACGCCTGTCCGACCCTTTCAGGAAGTCCGTTGACCTCGCTGGAAGCTACCATGGCCACAGCACGCGGGAAATAGAGATGGAGCCCAATTGCTGTGTTAAGCAAGCTCGAGTACGCTGCATGACCCAAGAAGCACGTAGGTTCAGCGGTCGGATCCAGCATATGTCGACATACAGATCTGATCGAGATGCTCTGCTGTAAGTGCTGTGTTCTGCAGTGCCACGGCAAGAGCTAATGTTCCTCAACCGCTTCAGCCACAAGCACCACACCCACTACGTGTCGCAGTACCGGCTGTTGCTGCTCAATGTCCGCCTGGCTAAACCTTCTATGCACTGCACAAGCGAAGAATGGACAAGACCGACCTGCCACACAGTAGCGTTGACTAAAACTGTGATGTTGCTCTCTTTCTAGACTTCTCGACCTGCAGGCAAACTGGCGGAGCGGAGGGTTCTGTGGGAACACCCGCCATGGCAGCACGATGGCCGCAACACAGTGACGCTGACGCCATGTGTTGTAACCAGCAGTTCTTCTGCATAGCCACACATTGCAGAGGGACTACCCAAGTACAATACCACGCTGCCCAATCCTGGTCGAGGGAATGAGCCTTTGGAGCGAGCAAGCTTTTCACCGTTCTCTATTCGAGCAACAGATGAAAATGCTGGCCTTGCTTGTGCCCTGGCATCTGTGGAGACTCTCCACACGCAGCACACCTGAGCCCTTTCAACAGATCTACGGACTGCGTGGGCGTGTCTGACTTTGCACAGCCACGCGCAGATGAGTTTCACACATGTGCGGCCAGTGGCTGCTCAGGCACTCTGCACTGCTCCAGACACACAAGCAACATGCCGCTGCATCTTCAGCAGAACACCTCGAGACGAGGCTGCGGTGATGGTGACGGCTCGATGACCGGCCAGCATGCAGACTGGCTCCTTCACGATCCCTGTAGGGCGAACAGTGTCTCACTGCGTGACCTGTCTGCATGAGCAGATCCCCACAGATAGCAAGAACCCACGTGGACTTGGGCCAGAACACTAGATCTGTCTCCAAACCAGATCCACTGCGAGAGCACCCACGAATCCCCAAAGCTGAGCATGCTTGAAAAACCGTTATGATTCATTATTGTCGCCCAGAGGGTGGGGCCTAAGCACTCACGCGTACGTCTCTCTGGGGTGGGAAAGACGAGGGCGGAGCGGGAAGGGGGATCAAGGGTGGCTGGAGTTTGATGGTGGCTACAGGTTGACTGTGGTGGTTGCGGAGAAGATGCTAGAGGCCATGTCGCAGAACTGCGACAGCGAGGGGCGCCGGCCGGGGGTCCCGCTCGAGGAGCTGCATCACCGGCCGCCGGAAGACGCCGAGGCGGGACCGCTGCGCCGCCGACAGCCCGGCGCCCTCCCACGGCAGCGGCTGCTCACCGCAGCTGCTGAATCACCTGCATCGGCCGCCGGGCATCAGAGCATGGCAGGGGCGGGCAAGAACGTGGTTGGGTGTTGTATACAGCGAAAACTGTTGTAATGGAAGAGTGCGTGAGGACATCTTGCTGTCTTTCACGCTTCATATCCAGGAGAACATCACGAATCACTCGGGTGCTGAATTGTGAGCAGAGTTTTTCTGCGTTGATGACGGCGGTGCCCGCAGTCTGTGTTATGCTTCAGCGCTCTGGGCCTTGCAATCTGAGACACCGAGGGTGTCCTCGCCGCTGTGGCAAAGCATCGCGTGACGACTGTGCAAGCGCAGTCAAGGCACGCTGCCGCGCAAGCATCATGCATCCACGCTTGCAGCTCAGGCGTTCTGTGATTGACACAAGTTTGACAGTTCGAAATTGGCCGGCAGCGCGACGTGGCTTTGAAGAGGAACTGGGCAGACAACAAGAACTGCGGAGGAGGACTCTTCAAGCGCAGCTCAGGGACTCATGCGTGTTGGGGGGGGCGCCGGCGCCCTCACCACAAACGGCACCTACCTCGCGGCTCGCAATTGTCAGAGTGCCGAACAGCTATGCCGCCGGCCCGCCGTGCTGAGCGTGCTGGGAAGACGAAGGGGCGCACATCGTCCTTGGACCGAACGGCATCGCAAGGCGGTCGCGCCGGTGAGCATCTCGAGGCCATCACTCCGAGGGCCCCACGTCTAGTGCGCCTGTGGCCACGATCTCGCGCTCGCCGGCCTGCATGGCCGCGACGACCTCGGGCGCGGCGTACGCGAGCGTGAAGCTCAGCGGCGCGGCCTCGCCGAGTGCGCG
>JALAAN010000030.1:0-24661 GCA_023078555.1 Ulva prolifera
CGGAGATGCGCCGAAGCGACCAACTGCGGGTCTATCACCATCATGTATGGCCGGGTGGCGGCGTTCTTGAAGATGCTTTCGGGAGCCCGGAACCCCGTATTTGTGGCGCTCACATGGGGTCACGTCCACTTCATCCCCACCTACTATGTGGATGAGGCAACTCAGACGAAGCAGGTGCGGGGGTTGCTCACTCAGCCATACTACATGGATGCACAGCCTATATGTGCATGCATGGTGTACATTGTTTATTCCATGTATGGTGACATGGATGCCTCTGCATCACTGGGGCACCATAGGGAGGCCTGCGTGCACATTGCAAAAGTCGTGCACACCGTTATGTATTCATGCGTTGGGTGACTGACGCTCGTGCTGGTCTCACGTCAATATGGTCGAGGCGGGCCGTTTACGGGGGCCCGCGTGTAGGTCACATTCATGTGCGAGTTCGCTATCGCATGGGACAAGGCACCCAATGTGTTTGGGGTTAAGAATATTGTGGTTGACAACACCGCAGCATTGAATGAGGAGGGTGTAAACTGGAATGACAGTCTGGGCTGCGTCGGGGAACATCTACTCTCCATCGCCTTGCACCAACGCGTCATTGATGTGGAGGATCTCTGCAATCTCAAGGTCGGTGACAGTTTCAAGCTCAGCCACCTTATCAAGAAGCGCACATCAGCCCGGCCGCAGGACCCCACATCGGAGGATGTGGACGCAATGTGTGACTTGCTCATATCCCTTTGCTGTGCCTGTTTTCTTGTTAAATTGTTACATGTGCGACATGATGCAATGCTAAACAACGCCCAATGGCTGCCGGCCGCTACTTGTGCATCATTCACACCATGGGTGCCAGCTGCAGCAATGTGTGGTGTCACAGCTCGGTGAGCACTCGGGGTGATTCGAAAGTATATGGCGCACGCAATGCACCCATGCAGGTTTTGCTTCTGCCGCTACCATGGTATGGTCCCGCTACGATTTGTACCACTAGCGCCGTACGCCATATCAGCTCTGGTGGCGCGGTTCACTGCGGCCGCCGACATGAAAGTACTTTCAAGAGAGCTGCGGACCGGCATGGTTCTTGGGCGCATCATCCAGGCGCAGCTACATCACAACGGCCAAGAGAACCGCGTTGCGATTGCCCATGCGGGGCAGTGGTCACTCAATAGCAGCACATACCAGACCGAGTACCTCCACCCCTCAATCTTGCACTCGCTGTTTGGGGACCTGGTACGGACTAGCCCGCAACAGCTTTATGGAAACTAAGTGATGTTGCCTGTTAGCGAGGGCGTGTGTATATATGGCCGCGTGCCGATACCAATCCCTGTGATGCATACAGTCCGCTGCTTCGGACAACTGGCACGGCCGGTCGACATACTGTCTAAATTCGCAAGCATGGTACGCAGGCCCTCAAAGATCTGGGAGTGCCGTCGGCAATGAGCAACCTGGTCAAGACGGCAGCGTTTAAGGCCTTGAGTCTCGTGCGGGACAAAAATCAATATGCATTGGCGGTGTATATGCATGCAGCTGTGGGGCAGTTGTTCTTACACAGCGACGAGGGCAGGCGGCAGTTGCAAGAAGCCGATGTTCACGGGAAGACATTGCTCGACGCAAGCTTGCGCACTCATCGACGTGACCGCTCGGGAGCACTAGCTGCGTACGGCTGGACACTCATTCGCAAGATGCATCCCGATGGCCCTGCGCAACTCCACCTGTGGGGCAAAGACAAGTTTATGCCCGCTGAGAACCGTTCAGGTGCGTTTTTTAAGTTCGTGTGGGGTAGGGTTTCGCGGGGGGGGGGGGGGGGGGGGGGGGGGGGGTTGCGTAGGCTAACCGAGTTGCAGGTGCTGTACGGCCTTTTGTGCATCCATGTCGGTTACTGTTCTTGTAGTTGAAAGGGGGGGGGGGGGGGGGGGGGGGGGGCAATTGCAGGTGTAGTATTGAGCTCAATAGATGTGTTTCGGGAGGCGGTGTACCTGCGTAGGGTTCGGGTGCGGGTCATGAAGGACGGCCATTGTCCGCAGGAGTGCACTCGCGTGATACTCAAACCTGTTGGTACTTTGCGTGTCACACACAGTGTGTCTTCGCTGTGCAGGTGAGTTGAAGGCTTTCTGCGTTATGCTAAGAAATGCTGACGAGGTGCAGACGGCATGGTTACATGCACTGGAGGATGCTGGTGGTGATCATGGGGTGGATTTGCGATCCATGCTGAGCACTGCCAGTGGCGGCAAGATGTTATCGCCACTGGAAGCCATGCATTCGGTTGGAGAGACAGTCGCAGCGGACGTGCGCGAGCACCTCGAAGATCGTGATGCCCAGCTTGACGGCGCCACCGTTGAAGACATTGCCCAAGACATTGACCTTTGCCGATTTGGGCAAGAGATGTCCACTGCTCAGCTCTTTGGGGAAGAGGGCGACTTCTTAGTGGAGCGCATGCGGAAACACGAGTGTGTATACAACGCGGACGCAATGAGGCAGAAGCGCCTTACAAAGCTCAATGTCGGTGCCGTTGAAGTGGAGGTACGTGCGGCAGTCATCTCATGTTGTGCAGCTCCTGCTTAGTGCATGCCATGTACAATGAGCCATGGTTGGTGGAGATGAATGCGTGTCGTCCTTTACATGTGGGCCACAGAATTGCGATGTTGCATCGTGGCCACAAGTACTCGCAAGACCACGCATCACAAGGCATGGTGTTGGCATGCAGGTGACCACGGAGGGCCTCAATGCGATCCTTGTCCATCGCAAGGCGACTTTGCAGCACTTCAGCATCCCGGTACAGAGGCCGCCGACGCTGAACATGCGGGACTGGATCTGGACCGCGGGCGGTGCGGGGTTCATGGGTGTCATTCGCCAAATACGGCAGGGCAACGACAGTTTGGAGCAAATGCTGCAGTATCTGCGCTTGGGTGCGACCTCAACAACATTTGTGTTTTCCCTTGAGGGCTAGGTCTGTTGGTGAGTCGGCTGTCTACATGGCGCAAGATTATGTTGATGCTCCACCGAAATTTTGTTTCTCACAGCCCGCATGTTGCTGTAGAAAGAGCACCGGTGCCGGTGGTGGTGCGGAGCTACAAGTCGCTCGAGGTGGCAAATCCGGACATACCGCTTCAGGGCAAGTGCCTCGCTGTTGACTCCAAGAAATCGGCAGCGGGGGCGACGGGTGCAGACGAGCTGTGCCTTGCGGATACCGTGGGGGGGGTCAGCAATCAGATGCATCTGTGCCCCCGACACCTTCGGAAGCCGCTTCTTCTAATTGAAGATTTCCGTGGTACGCGCACCGCTGGCTTTGGGCGGTACTGCAAGAATACAGCGTGCAAGAAGGTTCTGGACATCGGGAATTTCACGGGATTTGCCACCGTTTGCAACATTCACAGGACAGGCGCAACGATGCTTGGCCGGAAGGCAGTGCTGCCGCCGGTCGATGAGGCATTTTACGGGGTTGCGGTGACTGAGCCCCGGCTCGAATCTCTGGTCGCTGGCTCTGCCAACTTGCACAAACGCGATTTGACGCGTTGTGATGTCATCACTTGTACTGTGCTGCTAGAAACCCAGAAGACTGGCCTCTGCCCGAAGCATGTGAAGGTGATATTTCCATGCGTGTCTGCCCTAAGTCCACATGCTGTGCTACTCCATGCCATGCCGGGGACGTGTTGCTGATTCAGTGTTGCAGTACATGCATAAATAGGTTGCCTTGCATGTGTTTTGAGTTTCAGATTGGCTCGAGAGTGTTTCTTCCTAAGATTTGCTTGTCAAGTGACAAGGGATGCTATTTTTGCAGATCCCGCGCCTGATCGATGCTAATGGGGTCGGCGCCGTCAGCTGCAGCCGCTGCTTCTACCTGAAGGAAGAGGGCCTTTTCGCACAGGACTCGCGCAACTGGAAGCGCCAATGCTGCGTGTGCCTGGAGATGGACGCCCCGCGGCAGGAGCAGGACGAGCGAGTGCAGGCAGCATTGCCGCGTCCACCCGCACGTGCACCGGTGATGATCACCGCACGGATGCCAGCTGGCGCGCCCTGGCCGGGGAAGCTGACCGGCGCGCAATGCGCTGTGTATGTGTGGGACAAGAAGACGGAGGCATACGAGGCTTGCCCGGGGGGTTCGATGACACCTAGCAACCACCGGCACCCCTCCCGAGTGTGCCCCTATCACCGGAGCTGTGTCATCCACCACACAAATGCGCATGTTACATTTGAGAGAATGTTCTGCAATCGTTGCGCGCTGTGGAAGAGCCCGGACGCGTGGGTAACACGGGCCGACGGCACGACTGCGCGAAGCATTTGCAATGGTTGCGCTGAAGGCGGCGGTCCTAAGCGAGCTCCCGTGCAGCAAGTGCAGCATGGCACACAAACGCCCGACGGCTTGACCACTGTGCACCAGATCTTGCCCGACATGTCTGACGGCATGGAGTGGCTGCTTTTCTATGCCCCCAAGTCGCGTGCCAGTAAGGACACTGCATTCAACATGTGGCCGACTCGGGCGGACGAGTGCCATGTTGCCGGTTGCACCAACAGTGTCGGGCCCACGAAGTCAAGGGTGTGTTATCCTCACATTGATGATGTGTTGTTCCGACAAAGTCAAGACGGGTGGGATGCGACAGTCGTGTACTATTGTCGTGGGTGTCAGCGCTGGACGGACGTGAAGCTGTTGGAGGCAGACGGCACGTGCGGGTTGAGATGCGTGTTACGTGGGGATCGAGGGTCGAAGGCTCAGATTGCGGGAGACAAGGACCTGAGACTCGTCCTCGAGCGTCTCCAGTCTGACCCGGCCCTCGCACTCCTGCCGGCTCGAGATTTCGCACGCGCCCTTGGGCTGCCCACGTGCGACATGCGGGACAAATCTGAGGTCACACGATGCCATTACATCGATAGTGTGAAGGGCCGTTGCAAGAATAAAATCTCGTTGACGCATGACAGCTGCATGTGCAGCGCCAAGCAGCACATGCATGCAGTGGTGCTGAGGGTGTGCGATACAACAGGCGACGCCACAACGTGGTATTGCCCCAAGTGCAAGCGGGTCTGCTCCATCGAGGGGGTGGGCCTAGTGCGAGGCAGCTATGTATGCGCCCGCTGTTGTGCTGTACATGCGAACCACCAGCAGGCAGCCGAGAAGGCTCGCATTGCCGAGCGGAAGGATGAGTCCTCGCCCGCAGGGAGCGTTCAGTTGTACAGTGATGAGGAAGATTTCGGCAATGCATGCTGTGTCTCCTCAGACACTGGCGCGGAGTCTGAAGCCGTCGATGCTGATCAGCCTCCTTGCGCTGTCGACACGGGTGACAGCGACGATGCACTCATGGGTGACGATTACGGCGCCTACACCGAATCGGACTGTGATGGTGATGGGGTCGCCCTCATCGGAGAATGCATGCCCGTCGCGGCAGTGCAGGGACAGTCGGTGCCAGCCCCCGCACACGGTGGTGCAAGCTCAAGCCGGGCTGCTCTCGCGCAGACGCCTGCTGATGCTGCAGTATTTGAATGCCTGACGGCTCCGCCGCCCGGTCGCGCGCGTTGCCGCAACGCGCCCGCGTGCAAGAAGACACCGCCGCCAGATCGGCTTGTCGACGGACTATGCATCACGTGCTTGTCGAGTTCAAAGGACAGTGGCACAGCTCTGGACGCGATCGTGTTGGTGACTGTGCCGGGCACACTGCACCGCAGCGCAGGTGCGATATTGAGCACATGCACTGAACTGTTAATTTGATCAACATTTGAAGGATGACCTTGTGTGCACGACTCCTGGTGACTGCACATGAGGACAGGTTTACGCGTGAGTCAGTAGATGAGTGCATTGCGTGCATCCGTGTTGCGACTCAGCTATCGTCATTTGTGCATTTAATTGGCCAATGTATTACACCAGTGTGCTGTGAAGGCACGCTTGACCTCGTGAAAGCCGATCTCATGGACGACGCGGCTGATGGTGTGATTGTCCCGACCAACGCTCTGATGACGGATAAGGCTGCTAGGTACAACCACCGAAAGCGGCAGCGCTACGAAGCGAAGCCACTATCTGAGAAGGAGAAATTGCGGAAGGCGTACGATGTGAGCATGCGGGCCGCACGCCGCAAGTCCAGCAAGGGCCTCAAAAACCTTGAGGCGGGCCCAGTCGCGAAAGCGATGCGTGGTCGAACATCATCGAGTCGGCGATGTGAGCATGGTATGAACTCTGGGTCGTTCGTGTTGTGTGACTGGAATCGCCCGCACGTGGTGTCCCTCCGCACTGCTATGTATTAGAGTGACGTGGCCACCGAATGATCCCCTCCGCCTGGATCTGTGTCACGGTGCAGAAGTGTGATTTTTATTTGGCTGCGGCACAACAGGATGTGTCCACAAGGGTTGCTTGCGTAGGGTGCGTGCGCACGTATGAACACGGAAAAAATAAAATCTTTGTGTGTCAGCGATCACTGTGAATGCTTGTATACCATGCCAATACAGAGGAGTTCCGATGCTGTAGCACGCCTGTCGCAGTTGCGTTGCCAGCCGATGTGTCTACAAGGGTGGGGTCGGTTTGTGATGATGCCGACTATGCCAGTCCTTGCATTGATAGCACCTCGCTGACCGACCACATGCATGCAGCGTCATCAGCAATGCAAGTGATGGTGGGCTGCACAGTTTAAGCCTCGCGGACTGGACGAAGCTGGCAGCGGTGGAAGATGTGCTCCCTGACATCTCAGTCGAGGTGCCGATGTGGGTGAGGCAACAGCAAACAGACGCTGGTGGTCCAGGAGTTTGTTCCTGTCGGCTTTGACTTCAAGGCACCGCGGCCGTCCAAGACGCGGCCGCCGAAGAAACAAGCACCGGCGCGAGCACGTGCGGGCGATGTGCAGGCATCCCAGGCTCAGCGGAGTGAGAACTCGGCGAGACTCCACATCGGGCTGTCTCACTGCAAGGCGGAAAAGGAACGCAGCGGCGACAAGGTGCAGTGCCTCACGTACTCAATGCGCGTGCAGCACCTCTCCATGTCACGCGAAATGACAGCGCCACAACCCCAGATCGGCAAGGTGGACATTCGGTACCTCCAGTTGGTGAGGGACACAGGCGAGCTGCTCATTGCTCGAGCCTTTGACCCTGATGCCCATGGCTGTTTGCGCGTGACAGTGCACGTGACTACCATGCAGCTGCTGAAGCAGTTGCAGCAGCTCCCGCGCCCGACGCTGCCGGCGCTGCTGACCCTGTTTGTGTGGGGAATCGCGCACTGCATCAAAGCTGTCCACGAGAGCTCGACAGACTCAAAAATTGCTGACCTGTCCAAGCTGATGTGGCACCATTCCTATGCGGAGGGCCTGTCGCTCTCATGGAAGCTCGTCCAGGTTGCTGCGGCCACGACCTGGGTCAACAGCGACGATGATGTCGGCACGGCCCTGTCGGTACTGGCCTGCATTCCCCGTGCAGCGCTCATCGGTTCAGAGCAGTTTGACAAGACCTCCTGGGCGACCATCCTCGAGCGGTCACGGACGCGACAAGGGCACAGAGCACCACTTGATGAGGTGCGCGCTGTTAAAATTCACCATCCTTGAGCATAAATTGCTGCTCTCTGTGGGTCTGTGTTTGTGCAATGAGCCTGAGAGACAACTCGGCCCGCTTAAGCAAGCCCGGAAAATGTTGTCAGTAGTGTCTGTCATGAACTATACCTACGCAACATGCAGATTCCATGGCCTGATGGATGTGACCCTGAAGTCATTGTGACATCGGGTTTTACACCTGCTGACCTGACAAGTCTGAAGGCTGCCGCCAAGACGGACGCGACACGTCAGCAGTTTGCGTTCACCGCTGATGCCCGCGTACGTCCGGTTGGTGATGTCACGCGAGGGCAGGGTATCGGATCAAAGCGACGGGCATCAGCAGCCCGTGCAGCAGACAACGCGGGCGCGATCGATCTGACTGGTGACGGAGGCGCCTCTGCGCAGCCGCCAGCGATGCGTCGGCGAAGGGATAGCAGCAGGAGTGGCCAGAGGGGCGCTCTAGCACCAGCCCGGCAAACGAAGTCACGGCAAGATCCTAGTTCAGGCGAGCGCAACACGGGAGAGGTCTGCGCAGAAGCGATTGCTATCGTGGGCGATTGCGCGGGGACTGGAGGCCAGAAGCGTGCTAGGAGCCCCGTGCATGGGCACAGCGGCGCGCGGGCAAGTGATACCCCGAGCTCGCATGGAGGTGCAGGCAGCAGCAGTGGCACCGGCGTTGGTGAAGGCAGCCTGGGACGCAACAGTCATGATGGAGCCCGAGGCGATATCGGCGGCGCTGCTGGGGCGGCGGCGGCGGCGGCGACGGCGGCGGCGGTGACCCTGGGGGTGCTGGTGGGAGAGGCAGCGGCGGACCCAGACGTGGCGCACGCTGGGCCCCTATTGATCACCGTGTGCCCGTCACAGTGCGCAATCCAACGCAGGTGGCCGCATTGCTGCAGTCATGCAAGGACACCACGGCACAGCCTTTCAGCTACAAGCTGAGGGTCAGAGACCAGCACATGGGACCTGGAAAGAGTGTCAGAGCCATCACCGGCGCGGTGTGCTCCTTCTTTGACCTTTGCCACATGCGCACTGACCCTCACGTCTTGTCCGACTGTAGGGTGTGTGATCTGTGAGTGTCTGTGATGGGCAATGTGCATGAAATGATATTGTCTCGTGCAGCATCTTTAAAAGAAAACACCGCTGTCGCTGGTGTTTTGCCCTTTGTTATGTGACCCCTACCACGCAATGTACAAGGCTAGTCTTCCGTGCAGGATCTGTTGCTGGCAGGACAGCCATCAGCCGACCATGCCAACGGAGTCATTGTTGTGGGCATGCCACAACCTTTTTTGCCACCTCGGCGGGACTGTCGGGCCCTGTTTTTCGGGCTGGGGGGGGGGGGGGTGGCCACGGCGGCGGCTTTGGGGGGGGGGGGGGGGGGGGGGGGGGGGGTGCTGTGGGGCTGTTTGCAAAGTGAGAGGCTCTGCTTGCAGGAGGCCATCTCTTGAGGTAAGTATGGAACTCTGGTTGGGCGGAATTGGGAGATACAGCATGCTGGACATTTGGCCTTGAGGAAGCTAATTCTGGCAACACAACATCAGTGGGAATGCAATTCGGGGTGTTTCGGGGTGCGTGTCTGGGAAGGTGCACATGTGCAGCTCAGCCCAGGGCACCGCGAGCAGCAATCATGGGAACTGCACACCGAGCAATCTCCTCGCACCCACCCAATGTCAGCACTTGCGCTGGCCACAGCCACACAGCCACACACACGACCACACCCACCCAGCAACACACTCAAGCCTCCCACCCAACACCCACAAGCACACCCACAAGCCCACCCCCACCCACACCGGTCCGGCACAAAAGCCCAGAAAGCACATGCAGCCAAGGCCGCCGAGCACAGAAACAGCGAAACCCCAACAACAATCCCCACCCCGGGGAGGCCCCAGCCTCCTCCAGCACAACCCCTCTGCGCCCAGCTCCAGCGCACCACCCCGCCCACCTGCGGAAACAGACCCACAACCCCAAAGACCAGCCCAGCCCGCCGCAATTGCAACCTACCTGGTCGCGCCGCAATGGCGGGCCACATGCAGACACACGGGGAAGACAGCGGCAAGGCACGGCCCGCCAGATCCGCAACCACCACAAGGCGGACGGGCCACGAGCGCACGCGGCGACGATCCCCATCAGGCAGGCCAGGCGGGCGGGCTGCGCCGCTCAGGCCAGATGGCCTGTGAGCGGCGTAGGGTCATCGGGCGGGACCGCGAGCCCTGTCAAAACTGCCTTCCCCGCATGACGCGCCATCAGCGGGGCAGCGGCGTGCACCTGTTGAGCCACCGTGCGGCACAGCGTTGTGTACAGGTCCCGCATGGTGTTCTCTGGGCATCCTCCAAGCATGCATGAATTTTGCATGCATGCAAGCCACCGGGAACGTATGCTCAGTGATCGCGTGCACCTCAACGTCCTCAGCGGCATTCAGCGGCATGTGGCAGTACGAATGCCCATGGCAAACTGGACCACAAGGGATGCGGGCGCTTGGGGTTGCTGGATGTTTGACATGGCATGCGGCTGAGGGGTGGCCACGGCAGTGGTCGTCACCGTGACAGCCACGTTGGCCTTCAAGGCGCACGTACATCAGGCGCACACATACCAGGCGTACTGACTATCGGCATTTCGACGAACATGTGTTCGGCAACTGTATATGTTGTCAGCGGTGGGCGCATGCAGCTGCGCAGCGTGTGGCTGGGGGCCGTCTGGAGAGACGCACATGCATGTGCAGCCGATCGGGATGGGCACTAGAGCCTGCCGTCTCCCTTGGTCATGGCAGCACATACAACATCTGACAGCATCTTCTTGGGGGGTGGAATCCGGGATAGGCCACTGCGTGTGTGATGACGCTGTTGCAACACTTGTGTATCAGTTGTTCAGCACCCGTGCCAGCTGTGTTCGACCGTGCACTAGGTGCATCGTGACAGGAGGACCGTCCGGCGACCTGACGCACCGTTGGTAGAACAGGCAGCAGCTCTTTTCAATAATAGTTCGGCTGTGTGGATAGCAGAGGTGGCTGCGGCAATGACGGCGGGGCAGCGTCTGAAGGCAGGACAGGTGGGTGCGAAGTTGCGCAGCGGATGTGCGTGCAGGCACATGGTGGTAGGGGGTGGAAGCAGGGCGTGCGAGAGAATCTTGCACTGGCCTGCACTGCAGCACTCGACCCACACCGTCATTCCCCACGGTACAGTGATGCGACCTGAAATTCACAGGAAGTCACACCGCGTGCTGGTCATGCAGGAAGGCCTGGTCGGTGGTTCTGTGGCTGGGGTGCACGTGGAGCCCATGGCAGATGTGGATGGGGCAGCACGCATGGACGCTGGCGTCCGCAGCCGCGGTGCCCGTGTGGCTGGCGGTGGGCTGCGGCATCCGGAGCGGGTCAGCGACGTCTTCGCGATGCAACAGCAGGTTGTGGCGGCGGTGCGGGTGGGGGCCATGTTTCCCGCGCTGCTGAGATCCGCCCTCCCGGATGTGTGGGTGCGGGTGGGGATATCCAAGGCGGGTGCCGAGGTTTACTTTGTGTTTGGGCAGCGTGTACGCGCGCTGACGGGTGCTCGCGTGGGACAGTTTTGGACGTCCATGGCTGCTGCCGCGGTGTGGAGGGTGGATGTTGGGGTGGGGTGGCAGCAGCCGGCACCTGTGGATGTGTGTGTGTGGGTGCCGCGCCTGATTGGTGCGGCCGGGAGGAGGCAAGGAACCCACCTCGCTGCGCGCGCCCGAGCTGGCATATGCTTCCAGCATATGTGTCGCCAGCCGTACGTAGGAAGGATTGATTTGGAACTACGCCTCTCTGTGAGGTGGTCGCCAGACCTGCGAGTCTGCCCTACCGAGTATCTGCGTATGGGATTCCCCACGCAGACTTCACCACCAGTGCATAACAGGGCTTAGTTGCAGTGACTATATGCATGCCATACTTTGTCTATTGTCTCTAGAGACAGATCTGTCGGTGGTACCAGCATGTCACGGGCCTCTGCAGATCGTTTCTGTGGTGGGGTAGCACCCCGGCTGATACATCGATGTTGGCAACTTTCCTTGCAGCCAAATGTTGTAACAAGTTGACCCCAACGAGCCGAGCGCTGTTTCGGCACCTGTCCACATTGGTCGCACCACAGCCGAACAGCTTCGAATTCTTGGGAACTGTGTCGTTTCTGCGCGGTCGTGCGCGGTGGGAGTCTGCTCAGGTTGCACTGATCTGACCTGTGCTGTTCCGCACTTGAGACATAATTGCAGCACCTGCGGGCACTGCTACTAGCAGTATACAGTACTTATGAGCAGCATCGTTTCGCATCACTCACGTCCGCTGCAGTGTTGGTGTCAAGCCTCACCATGGCAGCAGTAACTACCACTGTATCACCCTCCTGACAGCCCAGAATAAGTAGAAGTGGTAGTGGCTGCACCAAGGTTGCTGCAATGCAGCACTCATGTGGCATGAACGCCTCATGCACCACGTCACATCCCAAATCACATGTGCAATAAGGCAACGCTAAAATCGACACGGAACCTGTCAACGGGACCAACAAGCAGCCTGGATTTTTTGTGATATCGCAGGTTCCATTGGGCCGAAAGTTTCAGGGCGAGGCGCGCAGATGTGGGGTTGGTCAGCGGCGGGTGCCATGCATACAGTTGCAGGCTTCGTGGCGAGAGGGCTGCACTGCCTGGACACCGGTACCTGCATGTGGAGACAGGCGACGAAGGATGAATCGGTTGACTGATGCAACTCTGGAAAGTCGTGCATTCGTCTCTCAGCAGCTGTGCACGCGGGTTAATACGTGAGCAGACGGACGTCGTGTACACAGAGTTGCATGTCAGTTACGATTTGTTCGACCTCTTGTTAGGCGAGCTCTGGCACGCATTGTGACATTTACATGGTAGAATTGAGATGAGCTTCTAGATACGCACGTCTAGGCTTTGATTTAGAGTCGATATTTGTCATCGCTGGAGCGTGGCAGCCTATTGCTTGAGTCGGAGATAGGTGCGACTGTCAGCTGGCGTGGCTGTGGGCGTACGCCTGCAAACTCGCACAGAGGCTCAGTGACCCACGGGCCGGGTCGGGCGCACCGAAACCCGAACACAGATCAGCGACGACGTGGGCAGGCAGCGATGGCGGCACCAGACAGCCTGACGACGGCTGCTGCGATGGTAGAGCAGCGCATCGAAGTTGTGGCGGTATGTCGGACGATCGCGCTGATATGGTGCAAGTGCGTGCATACGCATGATCGAACAGGGTGGGATCTGGAAGTGCGAGTGGATCCAGTTCTGTGTGGCTGGAGGTGCCTGTGCAGAAACTGTGCATGCATGCTGCAAGCCACACAACACCACCCCCGGCTGGACTGGTGGCATACACGGGCCTGTGCATCGCGACATCGTCAGTACACCCCCTCTGCTGAGCTGTACCCGTGTTATGCATTCAGGAGAGGAGGACGGTAGGTGTCATGCATGCGCATGAGTCGTTTCCTGATCCGGTGCGGGGGTATGGAGCATCGTGCCAGGCGCTCGTTCAGGGCTGCCGACGTAGGCGCAAGCGTGAACGACGAGGATGCCCACAGATGCCCCCGAGGTGTGTTCCAGCTCACAAATTGTCGCATCCATTGTGCAGTCGATGTGGACACCCGCACAGGAAACCTGCGCTGCCTCTTGCATGCTCTGCCATAAGCAGGAGCATCATGCATAGCATCCCGTCAACGCATGTCCCACCACCGCAGCGGCGTGTGATTGCGGGTGCGGCCGCACCCGCTCTGGCCACAGCCATGCGCACGCAAACGCACACGCGCGCGTGCGCACGCATCGCGGGAAACCTTCGCTGCCTCTCACATGCTCTGCCATAAGCAGGAGCATCATGCATGGCATCCCGTCATCGCATGTCCCACCACGCAACGGCGTGTGATCGCGGGTGCGGCCGCACCCGCTCCGGCCACAGCCATGCGCACGCAAACGCACACGCGCGGTGCGCACGCATCGCGCGCGACGCCCCCACGCACGCGCACACACACACACACAACACACCACACACACACACACACACACACACACACACACACACACACACACACACACACACACACACAACACACACAACACACACACACACCCACACACACACACACACACACACACACACACACACAACACACCACACACACACACACACACACACACACACACACACACACACACACACACACACACACACACACACACACCCACACACACACACACACACACACACACACACACACACACACACACACACACCACACACCCACACACACACACACACACACAACACACACACACACAACACACACACACACACACACACCCACACAACACACCCACACACACACCACACACACACACACACACACACACACACACACACACACACACCACACACACACAACAAACACACACACACACACACACACACACACACACACCACACACACACACACACCCACACACACACACACACACACACACACCACACACACAACACCACACCACACACACACACACCACCACAACACACACACACAACACACACACACACACACACACACACACACACACCACACACACACACACACACACACACACACACCCACACACACACACACACACACCACACACACACACACACACACACACACACACACACACACAGCTGTAGTTTGATACTCTGCTGTAGTGTGGCCATGTGTGCGTGGTGTTGAGGTACGATGGGTTTTGAGATATCTCCGTTGGTCTGTTGCAGCACTCTTCCCGTCGCCATGCTAAACATGCCAGTGGTGCACTCACTGTTTTGTAAGTCTGCCTGTGGTGCACAGGTTTCCTGATGAGGCCATGCCAGCTAGGGCGGCAAAGCTGACTGTGGAGGTCTCGGCGCCTAGCATCGATGATGTCCAGTGGAGTGTACGCTGGCACGGGACGCCCAGAGTGAGGCGGTACGCATTGTTCTCATGCATGCTTCATGCATGATGTGCTGTTTTGCGGCGCAGCGCTGACGTTGGACAGTTGGTGCGCAGGGCGATGGCACATTTTGTCCAAGGCAGGCGGATGCACCATCCTCGGACACGGCAGCTGTGGCGGCAGGAGGAGTGCGCCAACGTTGCTCGGGGCCACCTCAGCGCAGGGCAGCGCAACTGGTGGCGCGAACAGCGCGTCACCATGATGAGCCTGCCGGCGAACACAGGGGCTGGAGCTGCCGCTTTAGAGTCAGCAGCGCTGGAGGATCGTGTCACTGCCGCCTCGCGCATGGCTATTGAATCCAGAGCGGAATCGCGAAGCAGCCACACGTGCGTCCACCAGACCCACACCAACGCGTGTGTGTGTGACGGGTTCGAGTCCGTTGGGGAGTGTCGTTGTGCGGCAGTCAGAGTATGGCCTTGCATGGTGCGAGGGTCTTGCGCCGGCAACGGCGGGCATGCATGCGGTGGCAAGCACAGCCCTCGTGGTGCCCGCTCATGAACCTGTGGGGCAAGTGAAGCCGGGGCGCATCACCGCGGGCATGCACCTCGGTGCCTGCATCATGCGCTGTGTCCAATCGCTGCTGCAACGTGCCATGGTTGAGCCAGCCTCGAGCTCAGCATCCAGGCTGGAGAGCGCACGGGTTGGCCGCGTTCTGTTGCTTGCAGCACGGCTGCAGTTGGTTTGGATGCAGCGGCCACGTGCTTTGTTGCGCCGGCATCACATGGCAGCGCAGTCGCGGCATCACATGCTCCAAGGGCAGCGACTGTGGCTGCAAAACCGTCCGCTTCAGTTGCGGTGCTGTCAGTGGGCGCGGCAGAGGTTCAGGGCGTAACCCAAAGCGTGGTGCGGGTTGTGCACGCAGCGGCTCCAATGTCTGTGTCCACATTTGCTGCTGCTACGGTTGAGGGTGCCCGTGATGTGAATGTGCTGATAGAGCAAAGAGCCGAGCCCACAGGAGCCATGTGTCCTGAGTTCGGGGCAGTGGTGTCCAGTGCCGTGGGATGCGTGGGGTTTGACTCTATTGCGCATCCAAATGATGTGCCCGCTGTAGATGTAGCCGCGGCTGCAGGTGTTGCTGCGGCTGCGCATGGTGTGAGTTTTACCGGTTTGGCTGCAGCGGGCGCAGCAGTAGTGGCCACAGGTGCTGCGGGTGCTGCACATGCCGCAGACCCACAACTGGTTGCAGAGTTGACCTTGGCACACACCAGCGTGGGGCTGAGGCTGCGGGGAGGTGGTTCTGGAACCATGCTGCCTGATCCCGGTGGAGGTGTGGAGGCTGGTAGTGAACGGGGCAGCGGCGGCGCGGCGGGGTTGGGCTCAGCTGAGGCGGTTTCAAACCGGCCGGCCGCGGTGGCCAGCCCATCAGCCAAGTCGAAGCAGATTGCAGCAGCTGCATTGCGTCTTCGGACATCGCGGCAGTTTCGTATGATGTCTGGTGCCAGGTCTGTAGTGAAGAAGCGTGTGCGTGAGGAGGCAGCTGACAGCGTGTGCGCAGTCGTAGGGAAGGCGGCGGGTGGGGGCGCGGCTGTCGATGCTGCAGCTGCAGTGGCCCCTGAAGGTGGCTGTCCTATGGCAGCTCCCAATGTGGGTAATACCACCGTTGCAGACTCCGCCGCTGAGGTTCGCCCTTCACGGGGGGTCCTGGTGCAGCCAACTGCATCCGTGGGCTTGATGTATCATGGATCAGCGCTGGTGTGCGCCCCGCTGCTAGGAAGACGTGGCATGTGGGGCGCAGTGCCTCGCACCGCCCTAAACACAGCAGAGGTGCTGTGTCTCTGTCCAGGGCCGTTCTTGATGATTCTGACGACGATGCGCCCTTGCCAGATGCCTCCAACCGGGGTACACCTGCGCGGTTGGTGGATTTTGCTGAGGGAGGCGCACGCGAGCCTCAAAAGTCTTTCACGCAGTGGCTCAGCGGGGTCGCTGCGCAGCGACCTGAGGTTGGGGTTTGTGGCGGCGAAGCGGCACCGGCTGACAGCAGCGCTACCTGTGGGCAGGGTGATGTTGCTGCCCCGGAGCCGGACTTTGCGGCCGCGCTTTGCCGTCGTGATTCTGTCATTAGACCCGAGCAGGTGCCACCCGTGACAGGTGTGTGTGAGCGGGCGAGTGCTGCACACAGAGGCAGTGGTGGTGCTGCCCCTACACCGCAACTGATGCGAGCCTCACCGGCACGTGGTGACGGTGTGCCAGGCAGTGATGATGGCAAGGCAGAGTGTGAGAGTTTTTCATTCTTCAACTCCAGTGATGAGGACATCGAGGGTGTAGAAGACCCGTCGTACACACCGTCGGAGTCTGATTCAGTTATTGTGTGCGCATCGCCCACCCGGGCGGCGGAGCCTGCCGACGGCGACTGCGGCGTTGTGACTGTACGCGAGCACTCGCATGGTGATGAGGTTGCGGAGCTGCACCGCCTTGGAGATTTGCTCGACAATCCAGAGCGATACGCGAGGTGTGTATTCCATGTTGCCCCCGCTGAATCCCATGTGCGTCTATGGCCTGTTCCGCGGACCCCACAGCGGTCTTGTGTTGTGTCACTTGTGCGGGATCCCGACACATGCATGCACGCATCATAAAGTGTTATTTGTCACCAACAACGCCACATACTTGAACTGCGGCAAAGCTGCATACTGCATGTACATGTGAGTAACAATGCTGATACTGTGCGGTGACTAGCGTATGTCTGTTGTGGCCGAACGCATCCGTTAGCATTCCATTCCTCACATGCTTAGTATCAGTTATGGCCACAGGGCAAAACCGCAAACATGTGTCGACACGGTGTGCAGAGTCAAGTGCAGCATCATGGACGCATCTGCAATGGCTCACCATGATGTTGTCATGCCGCGCCATGAGATGCAAGTGCGGAACTTGGCGTCACACCCGTTAGCCGTCTGGGATGACACAGATGCCAACTGGTACAAATGCATACCATGCCGTGGTGTGGAAGGCCAGAAGAAATCTGCGAGTGTAGCGTTGACATTCGCGCGTGGCTATCTGGCAGCGCTGGTGTCAGCTGTGGACGATCCAGCATTTGACCCTCGAGGAGATCCCAACCGCGCCCCCCGGCTGAGATCTTAAATGACATGAAGAAATCATGCAACAGTGCAGGGGAGGTGCCAATGGGGGCCGTCGTGGAGTCATTCAGAAAGTGTCCCGGGCGTGTGTTTGGCCACACCTTGACGCTGCTGACATGGGCCGGTCACATAGGTAGTTTCAATACACTCGCCTTGTACAAGTACATTCTCACGGTCCTTGTGGATGCGTATTGGGAGGGGCAATGGGAGCTGTTTCGCAGCGAAGCTTCTGTAGCCAAGGTGCGTTCATGCTTCCCATATGCATCGATATGGTAGTGTGCGGCAGCATGCAATTACAAACGTCAGCATAAAGTGTCGTGTACACACTTCAAGGACCCGGCCATTTACGTGACGCGAGTGCGGCGTTGTTGACCCCTCACATGCATTTAGAAGCGTGCTTGCCTGCAGGCTCATCGGGAGGCGTCTTATTTGTTCCGTGTATTCCAAATCAAAGTGCGGCTGTATGTGATGGCTCTCAAGGCGAATGGTGCGATGAACACTCTAAAGCCAAAGCCGATGCAAGCCGCCGAGATCCGGAGCTGTGCTGAAGCCACTAACTGTGGCGCGATGACCATCATGTACGGGCGGGTGACGGCATTCTTGAAGATGCTTTCTGGAGCTCGGAACCCGGTCTTTGTGGCGTTGCGGTGGGGCCATATCCATTTCGTCCCAACCTACTACGTGGACGAGGCGACTCGAACCACACAGGTGGGTTTGCCTCATTGACGTGTCTCCAACCTTGCATGCATGTGTCTTGTGGTCGATGGTTGCAGCATCATCCGCATGCATGCGCGTTATGCCTGCAACATTCGCATGCTCGCGCACCATGCATGCACCTCTCCGCCACAGTATCGGAATGGCGTGGTGCGTCATCGAGAGCTGACTCAGGGTTTCGTGAACAGGTAACATTTACATGTGAGTTTGCGATCGCATGGGACAAGGCCCCTAATGTGTTCGGCGTCAAGAACATTGTGGTGGACAGTACCGCAGCTCTCAACATTGAAGGAGCCGATTGGAACAGCAGCCTTGGTTCGGCTGGGGAGCATTTGTTGTCAATCGCAATTCACCAGAGGGTTGTCGATGTGGCAGATCTTGCGGGCCTGCCGATTGGAGAGCCATTCAAATTGAGTCATCTGATCAGAAGGCGTACGCTCACCAAGTTCGGGGACCCCACTCCAGCGGCTGTCGACGATATGTGCGTGGCTTCTCCATACTTGAAATCCATGTATCAATTCACATGTCCACCATTCCGGTTGCTGTGCTTCCCATGATGGGGTATAGAATTTTTGTCATGGGTCTGTTTGTTCACCCGCAAGGTTGATGCATGAGCTTGTTGTATGCAGGTTCTGCTTCTGTCGCTACCACGGCATGGTGCCACTACGATTCATCCCCATGGCGCCATACGCCATGTCTGCCCTCTTGGCGCGATTCCTTGCCTCGACTGACATTCATGCATTGTCACGTGAGATGCGGACGGGGATGGTGTTTGGGCGCGTTATACAAGGGCACCTTCACCACAATGGCCACGAGAACAGAACGGCGATTGCTGTCGGTGGCCAATGGTCGACCAATTGCAACACATATCAAACAGATTACCTCCACCCTGCGTTCCTCAACGCATTGTTTGGAGATTTGGTGCGTCTCATGTGATCTGCACTTGTCGGAAAGGCGACTGCCCTGTGTGATTGTGATTTATGTTGACATGATACCATGTGCTGGCCATGCTGTTGATGTATAATGGCAAATACATGACATCACACATGATGCAGGCCCTGTCTGACCTTGGTGTGCCATCGGCGATGAAGAACCTTGTCAAAACCGCTGCATTCAAGGCCTTACGCGTGCAGCGGGATGAAAACCCGTATGCGTTGGCGGTGTATCTACATGCGGCCGTTGGGAACTTGTTCCTACAGAGTGTAGAGGGCACGCGGCAGTTGCGAGCTGCTGACATGCATGGTCGAGCTCTCCTAGACGCCAGCATGAGTGTTCATCAGACCGCTGGCGAGAGTGCTGTTGCCGCATACGGGTGGACATTGATCCGCAAGATGCACCCGCGCGGGCCCGGGCCACTCCATCTGTGGGGTGAGGACAAATACAAGCCCAGCGAGGACAGTGCAGGTAAGAACACTAGCACGTCTTACAAAATATCTGTCATGTGCCTATTTTGCAAAGTGCATGTTCCGATATCACAGTTTGCACGAGCCACAGACGTCAACTGTTCACTCGGCCTTATGATCATCGTTGTTATGCATTTCCTTTGAATCGTTGTTCACCGTCCACTTTCTGCCCATGCAAGCGTGTTGTGGCAAGTTTGCAAACACCGTCGGCGGTCGACGCGGCTCAATGAAATTTGTTGTGGCTGTGTCACGACGGGCACTTACGTGATTGCGATGCGAAGGTCTCTGTGTGGACCATCGGATGTGTGAACCATTTGTAGCTAAGATTTCCGTGACGGTCGCACCACTCTAGGCAGGGGGACATTGGTGGTGTTGTCTCGTGATTTTGGGATTGGGCGCTGCAAATTTTGTGTGAAGGGTTGGCCAATTGCGCCTACATTGGTCGTCGCGCGTAAAACGCATGTGCATATCAGTGGCCCGCTTGTATCGCCGCGTGTAAATCCGCTATTGGTCATTCCCCCATTTTCCGCCTAATTATGTTTCTGTTATGCCACCGCTGCTTTTGACCCATAAATGAATCGGGCTGCTGCCCGTTCGTTGACTGTGCGTTCGCGGGTAGAGGTGTCGCCGCTATCGTGGTGTGATCGTGTGTATGTATGATGTTGATTTGAAGGAGATTCGGTTTTGGTCTGTGTAAATGCGTAGGTGGCTTGCAGAATCACGCACGAGACACTAGCCCACGATGCCCATCAACAGTTCCACTTTTGGCCCTGTTGATGCCGCATCGTGCACCCTACCGTCCCGTCCAGGCACTGCTCATAGCACCATCATGTGATCAGCGTTAATGTGGAAGTTATTCACCGCTAAAACTTATTGTTCACATGCGCATTGTTTACAGCGCACGTATGACTGTGTCGGTACCCGCTGCTCGGTGGGGCATTGTGCGAAACATAAGCCAATTGCCCCCCGAATAACGTTGTCAATCAATCAAACCTTATATGCGCATGTTTGACAGTTGTACGTTTGGGAACTCGGCCGACATGCGCATATTTGCACCCACTGTGTTGTCTGCATGCTGCTCCAATCGTTTCCACATGGCCACACGTGATGCTAATCGCGATTGATAACTGTGCAGCGGAGGTGAAGGCCTTTTGCACCATGCTACAGATTGGCGACGAGGTGCAGACGGCATGGTTGCACGAGTTGGAGGCTGCAGGTGGGGATCATGGTGTGGACTTGCGAAGCATGCTTAGCACGGCTAGCGGCAGCAAGATCTCATCTCCGCTGGAGGCCATGCGATCGGTTGGCGAGAGGGTCGTGGCCGACGTGTGTGACCACCTTGAAGATCGCGATGCTCAGACAGAGGGTTGCACTGTTGAGGACATTGCCGAAGACGTCGATCTCTGCCGATTTGGTCAAGAGATGTCCAATGCTGAGCTCTTCGGACAAGAGGGAGATTTCCTGTTGGAGCGCATGCGGAAACGCGAGTGCTTATACAATTCGGATGCAATGCGGCGGAAGCGGCTGACAAAACTTCGTGTCGGCACTGTTGAGGTGGAGGTTCGTGTTACCGCCTACTCATGTTCGGTAGCTCCTATATTGGTGCATGCCGCATATGCATATGTGCATCCAGCGGTTGGCAATGTTGCATTGTGGCAATGCATGTGTCGATTTGAGACAGCCAACCTTGCTTGTTGGGTTGGTGTATCCGTTTCGCGACCTTTTTACACATGCATGGTGGGTTTGAGCTGCACCCGAGTCGCCCTCGTCACAGATGCATAGAAAATGGAGAGCCGCATCATGGCCACACGTGATTGAATGGTAGTGTTCACACATTCAAGATGTTGGCATGCAGGTGACCACGGAGGGCCTCAATGCGATCCTTGTCCACCGCAAGGCGACTTTGCAGCACTTCAGCATCCCGGTACAGAGGCCGCCGACGCTGAACATGCGGGACTGGATCTGGACCGCGGGCGGTGCGGGGTTCATGGGTGTCATTCGCCAAATACGGCAGGGCAACGACAGTTTGGAGCAAATGCTGCAGTATCTGCGCTTGGGTGCGACCGCAACAACACTTGTGTTTTCCCTTGAGGGCTAGGTCTGTTGGTGAGTCGGCTGTCTACATGGCACAAGATTATGTTGATGCTCCACCGAAAATTTGTTTCTCACAGCCCGCATGTTGTTGTAGAAAGAGCACCGGTGCCGGTGGTGGTGCGAAGCTACAAGTCGCTGAGGTGGCAAATCCGGACATACCGCTTCAGGGCAAGTGCCTCGCTGTTGACTCCAAGAAATCGGCAGCGGGGGCGACGGGTGCAGACGAGCTGTGCCTTGCGGATACCGTGGGGGGGGTCAGCAATCAGATGCATCTGTGCCCTCGCCACCTTCGGAAGCCGCTTCTTCTAATTGAAGATTTCCGTGGTACGCGGACCGCTGGCTTTGGGCGGTACTGCAAGAATACAGCGTGCAAGAAGGTTCTGGACATCGGGAATTTCACCGGATTTGCCACTGTTTGCAACATTCACAGGACAGGCGCAACGATGCTTGGCCGGAAGGCAGTGTTGCCGCCGGTGGATGAGGCATTTTACGGGGTGGCGGTGACTGAGCCACGGCTCGAGACTCTAGTCGCTGGCTCTGCCAATTTGCACAAACGCGATTTGACGCATTGTGATGTCACCTCTTGCAGTGTGCTGCTAGAAAACCAGAAGACCGGCCTCTGCCCAAAGCATGTGAAGGTGCTATTTCCATGCGTGTCTGCCCTAAGTCCACATGCCTTGCTATTCCATTCCACACGGGGTAGTGTTGTCGATTCAGTTGCAGTACATGCATAAATAGATTGCCTTGCATGTGTTGTGAGTTTCAAATTGGCACGTGAGTGTTTCTTCCTAAGATTTGCTTGTTAATTGACAAGGGATGTTTTTTTTGCAGATCCCACGCCTGATCGATGCTAATGGGGTTGCTGCTGTCAGCTGCAGCCGCTGCTTCTACCTGAAGGTAGAGGGCCTTTTCGCGCAGGACTCGCGCAACTGGAAGCGCCAATGCTGCGTGTGCCTGGAGATGGACGCCCCGCGGCAGGTGCAGGACGAGCGAGTGCAGGCAGCATTGCCTCGTCCACCCGCACGTGCACCGGTGATGATCACCGCACGGATGCCAGCTGGCGCGCCTGGCCGGGGAAGCTGACCGGCGCGCAATGCGCTGTGTATGTGTGGGACAAGAAGACGGAGGCATACGAGGCTTGCCCGGGGGGTTCGATGACACCTAGCAACCACCGGCACCCCTCCCGAGTGTGCCCCTATCACCGGAGCTGTGTCATCCACCATACAAATGCGCATGTTACATTTGAGAGAATGTTCTGCAATCGTTGCGCGCTGTGGAAGAGCCCGGACGCGTGGGTAACACGGGCCGACGGCACGACTGCGCGAAGCATTTGCAATGGTTGCGCTGAAGGCGGCGGTCCTAAGCGAGCTCCCGTGCGGCAAGTGCAGCATGGCACACAAACGCCCGACGGCTTGACCACTGTGCACCAGATCTTGCCTGACATGTCTGACGGCATGGAGTGGCTGCTTTTCTATGCCCCCAAGTCGCGTGCCAGTAAGGACACTGCATTCAACATGTGGCCGACTCGGGCGGACGAGTGCCATGTTGCCGGTTGCACCAACAGTGTCGGGCCCACGAAGTCAAGGGTGTGTTATCCTCACATTGATGATGTGTTGTTCCGACAAAGTCAAGACGGGTGGGATGCGACAGTCGTGTACTATTGTCGTGGGTGTCAGCGCTGGACGGACGTGAAGCTGTTGGAGGCAGACGGCACGTGCGGGTTGAGATGCGTGTTACGTGGGGATCGGGGTCGAAGGCTCAGATTGCGGGAGACAAGGACCTGAGACTCGTCCTCGAGCGTCTCCGGTCTGACCCGGCCCTCGCACTCCTGCCGGCTCGAGATTTCGCACGCGCCCTTGGGCTGCCCACGTGCGACATGCGGGACAAATCTGAGGTCACACGATGCCATTACATCGATAGTGTGAAGGGCCGTTGCAAGAATAAAATCTCGTTGACGCATGACAGCTGCATGTGCAGCGCCAAGCAGCACTGCCATGCAGTGGTGCTGAGGGTGTGCGATACAACAAGCGACGCCACAACGTGGTATTGCCCCAAGTGCAAGCGGGTCTGCTCCATCGAGGGGGTGGGCCTAGTGCGAGGCAGCTATGTATGCGCCCGCTGTTGTGCTGTACATGCGAACCACCAGCAGGCAGCCGAGAAGGCTCGCATTGCCGAGCGGAAGGATGAGTCCTCGCCCGCAGGGAGCGTTCAGTTGTACAGTGATGAGGAAGATTTCGGCAATGCATGCTGTGTTCCTCAGACACTGGCGCGGAGTCTGAAGCCGTCGATGCTGATCAGCCTCCTTGCGCTGTCGACACGGGTGACAGCGACGATGCACTCATGGGTGACGATTACGGCGCCTACACCGAATCGGACTGTGATGGTGATGGGGTCGCCCTCATCGGAGAATGCATGCCCGTCGCGGCAGTGCAGGGACAGTCGGTGCCAGCCCCCGCACACGGTGGTGCAAGCTCAAGCCGGGCTGCTCTCGCGCAGACCTGCTGATGCTGCAGTATTTGAATGCCTGACGGCTCCGCCGCCCGGTCGCGCGCGTTGCCGCAACGCGCCCGCGTGCAAGAAGACACCGCCGCCAGATCGGCTTGTCGACGGACTATGCATCACGTGCTTGTCGAGTTCAAAGGACAGTGGCACAGCTCTGGACGCGATCGTGTTGGTGACTGTGCCGGGCACACTGCACCGCAGCGCAGGTGCGATATTGAGCACATGCACTGAACTGTTAATTTGGTTGACATTTGAAGGATGACCTTGTGTGCACGACTCCTGGTGACTGCACATGAGGACAGGTTTACGCGTGAGTCAGTAGATGAGTGCATTGCGTGCATCCGTGGCGACTCAGCTATCGTCATTTGTGCATTTAATTGGCCAAGGTATACACCAGTGTGCTTGTGAAGCAGTTGACCTGTGAAGCGAT
>JALAAN010000031.1:0-23688 GCA_023078555.1 Ulva prolifera
ACTGTGTGAGCGGTGTGCCATGCCTGCTGTGCTGCGTGACCACCTCGCGTGCCATTCGATCCGTGGCTTACCACATCGAGGCTGTGCGTTGCCGCGCTGCGTCGTAGGCGGCGCGTCACACAGCGTGAGGCTCGGGGCGCAGTCCACCCGGCGGTGTGCAGGGGCCGGCGACGAAGGAGGGCGCGGAGGCGCAGTACGAGATCGAGATGTGCCTGCGCGCCATGGCGGCCGTGTACAGCGTGCACGCGCACCACGTCGGCCCGTGCAAGGGCGTCCCGTACCTCCTGTCCATCCTCGACGGCGCCGAGTCGGCCGCGCTGCGCGAGCGCATGGTCGCGCTCGTCGTGGCGCTGGTGTCGCCGGAGGCGGCCGCCGCGGCGCGCCGGCGCGGCCGAGAAGGCGGCCGCGGCCGCGCGCGCCAACGGCGGCGAGATCATGGCCGCCGGCGGCGTGCAGCTGCTCGTGGAGCTCGCGGCGATGGCGCACCTGCAGACGGACGTCGGGCCGGTCGGCAAGGGCGGGCCGGCGCTGCTCATGGACCACGCGCAGAGCGACGCCGACGCGGTCGCGAGCTGGTGGTACTACCCCGGCGAGGTGCCCCCGCCAGCCGAGGGCGCCGATCCTGGTGCGCAGCCCACGATCCCGCATGCAGGTGTGTGTTCACAGGGGGTCCAGGGCGGTGAATGTCGCGCTGGGTTGATACCGCTCGCGGGTTTCTGTGGCGTGGCTGGCCTGGGGCACGCCGAGTCACGTGAACGGTGGCCCCATCGTGCGAGTGCTGACGGTGGGGCGCCGCTGCAGATGAGGCACCTGGCGCGGGCACGCCCGCATGCATCGGGCCGGTCGCCTGCCGCGCGCTCCTCGCCAAGGTCCGCGACGGCAGCCTCCCCCCTCCGCACACGTCTGGGCGCCCGGCATGGCCACCCCGAAGGTCCTCACCTCCGTGCGGCAGCTGCGCTGGCTGCTCGCGAAGGGCGCCGCCGCGCGCTGGAAGCAGCTCGCGCACGCGTGCATGTCCGGCATCCTCGCCCTCATCGCGCAGGCCCCGGTCCGGAGGACGCGACCGAGAGCCCCGTCGTGCCGCTGCCGAACGTCATCCGGCACCTCTCGAGCCCCGCGTGCCTGCCGCACGTCGTGCAGCTGCTGCTGACGCAGGACCCGATGCTCTGCGGACGCCTCTCCGTGACGCTGCAACGTCGCCGCCAGCCACTCGCAGGTGCGCCGCGGCCCATGCATGCATGCAGCGCGCCCCCCGGGCGGCTCGCCGCGCACCACCGGTGCACACCTCCGCCACCCCAACCTGCGCTCACACCTGACCGACCCGATATCCACCCTTCCGCCGGGTGTGCCGTCGGTTGGCCACCCGCGGCCGGCGCATTGGCGGCCATTGCGCCCGGACGCCCCACAGCGTAGCACCTGTGTGGAGCAGCCGCGGACAGTGGCGGCGGTGGCGTGCAGGTGATGCACCGGCTGTACACCACGGGGGCCTTCTTCTTCGCCGTCGCCTACATCGGCCGCGACCTCCTGCCCGTCGGCCAGCTGCTGCACGCGACGCACGCGGAGCAGGTCTTCCAGGGCGTGCAGGACCCCGCGCTGCGCGCCTCGCTGCCCGTCGGCGAGCGCAGCATCCTCGGCAACCTCCTCCCGGAGAGCCTCCTCTACCAGCTCGAGACGCACGGGCCCAAGGCCTTCGCGGAGCAGATGACGCGGTGCGCGCCCCTCTTGCCCCTCTAGCCATGGGGGGGGGTCCTGCAGCCTCTAGCGGTGGTGGCCGCCAGTGCATTACCGGCGGCCGCAGTTCTGCAGCGTGCTGTGTGCTGTGGCCGTTGACATGCCTGTGGCACGATGCCGCAAGCATGCGTGGCAACACATACAGCCGTTGCAGCGCCTCTCGTGTGAAACAAATACTTTGATTGCATTCAAGAACACCACAGCAGACTGCGCAGCATCTCAACACAAGTCTAACGAAATTCAGGCACCAAATACACAGCTTGCCTGAGGGCAGAACACCCCCGGCCCCTCGTGTGCTCTGCAGGAAGCGCGCGCTCCCTGCTCCAGCATGTGCCTGCGGCATTGCCTCTTCCGCCCCGGCCCCTGCACTCACTGGCAGCCCCCCCCCCCCCCCCCCCCCCACGGCCCCTGCACCGCAACCCGCGCGGTGTGTGCAGGCAGGTCGACGACCCGGAGGTGCTGTGGTCGCAGGCGATGCGCGAGGAGGAGCTGCTCCCGGCCGTGCACACCCACCTCGGCGCGCTGCCGCTGCGCCTGCGCGACCACGTCCTCTCGCGCTACGACTACCAGCCGATGCCCCCGATGGCCTACTCCGCCCTCAAGGGCGAGCTCTGGTGCTTCCGCTACTACCTGCGCAAGCTGTGCACGCCAGAGCACGAGCGCCACCCGCTCGTCGACCCCGTCCGCTTCCGTAACGTGCGCCGCGCCCCAGCTGCATGCGTGCGTGTTGCTTCGCGGGGGGAACGCCCCGTTTGTCGCCGGCGGCTGCGACCGTGTCTGCGGCACTCTGCGCGCGCGCCGAGGTCGAACGCGCCATGCCTGCGGCGGCGCTCGTGCCGCTGCGTAGATGCACTGCAGGGATAGCACACTGAGCCCCATCATGATGCGTGGCGCTGTGTATGAGTCACACTGCAGTCGTGGGCGGGGCGGGATACAGCGGCGCCGGACGCATGCAGGAGATCGTGGCGGAGTGGCGCAAGGAGATGGCACGCGAGGCCGCCGACTTTTCGCAGGCCGACGCGCTCGACCTTATGGCCATCGCGCCCGCCGACGTCGAGGGCGCCTCGCCGGAGGCGATGATGGACATCCTGAAGAAGGCGTACCGGCGGCAGGCCCTGCGGCTGCACCCTGACAAGAACCCTGACGGCCCGGAACCGTTCCTGAAGATGCAGCGCGCGTACCAGGCGCTGATGGCGATGGCCCAGGGCGAGGCCGAGGTCGGCGGCGGCCCCCGGCCCGCACGCATCTCGCTCCTCCTGCGCGCACAGTGCCTGCTGCACCGCCGCGAGCCCGACGTGCTCGGGGAGTTCACGTACCCGGCGTACGACACGCTGCTCGCGCTGCTGCACGCGACGATGGCGGAGGGGCTCGAGCACGAGCACGTGCAGCTCTGCCTCGAGCTGACATGGCTCACGCTCAACGCGTGCCCGGACAACGCGCCCTTCCTCGGCGACAAGGGCGCCGTGCCGGTGCTCGCGGCGCTGCTGCAGCAGTGCCGGGACGCCGTGCCGGCGGACGCGCCGGCGAGCGCGGACCACGTCGTGCTCGCGACGCTCACGCTGCGCGCGCTGGCGCTCGTGCTGCAGTCCGGGGACGCGCGGTCGGTCGTGGAGGAGCTGCCGGGCGGCGACCGCGCGGCGTTCCTGCGGAACCTGCTGTGGACGGCCGAGCTGCCGCGCGCGACCAACGCGGCGGCGGCGGCGGTCGCGACGATCGCGGCCGCCGTCGCGTCGGAGCCGCTGCGGCAGGAGCTGCTCGGGATGGCGGTGCTGTCGACGCTCTTCACCCGCATGCTGCTGTGCGCCCCCTGCACGCTGGCCTGCAGAGAGAGTTGCAGATGTGCATTCCAGAGTGCTCCGGCTTCAGGGTGTACGTTGCACGCTAAATGTCGGCCCGATGCTCGTGAGGCGTCAGAGCGGTGCAACGTGACAGTTGCGTCGACCTCTGCAGATCTGGCGTGACACACCGGCCGCGGGTGCTCCGCCCCTCACGATACCTCGGCCTCACGCACACCTCAATGCACAAGCGTTCCCGTGTGTGAACTACGTCCCCATTTGGCACCCCTGGTGATTTGGCGCCGAGACGTGTGCAGCATGTGGCCAGCATACCCAGGTCAGTGCAGCGCCGGCAGCAGTGCGAATACGAAAACGGGAGAGAGTTACCACCCGGGGCGGTGCAGGTTCAACGTCACGGAGGCGGTGGAGGACGACGTGGACATCCTGGAGCTGCGCGGCGGCGGCGCCGAGGCGCAGCAGGTGTCGGCGAAGCGCAAGGCCGCGCAGGAGACGGTCGCGGCGCCGGCGGCGGACAACACGCTCGCGACCAAGGCCGCCGCCGCGCTGCAGGCCCTCGCCGGCCTCAGCGGCGATGTCCTCCCCGATGCCCAGGAGCGTCCTGTACGCCCTGGCCCACACGACCCATGCCTGCCATGCATGCGCGTGTGCATTTTTGCACTGCTAGCCACATACACAGAGACCCTGCTTCCGATCGGGTGCCATTCCAACCTCTCAAGCCGCAACCCGCCCGCGGCATCTTTGCCCCGGACCAATCCGATTTCGTTGACGGTGGTTGTTTTGGGTTTCCCGGACAGCGCGCGTGTGCGGGGTGTGACGTCGGGGCGGTGGCTACAGGTGCAAGGCGCCGTGCGTGCGCTCCTCACGCCGTACCTGTACCGGCGCCTCGCGGACGCCGCGGACCACGTGGAGCTGCTGTCGGTCATCACCGCGGAGCGCAGCTCGCCGCTCGTCGTGTGGACGCCGGCGATGCGCACGCAGCTGCGCGGCGTGCTCACCGCGCACCGCGAGGCGCAGCCCGTGTCGGCGGAAGCCCTCGCAGACTTGGCCGCCTTCCGCTACACCGAGGTCGAGCACGAGCTCGTGGTGGAGGAGGTGTACGTGCGCCTGTTCGTCGAGGTGCGCCCCCGCATGCACGCACGCCCGCTGCAGCCGACTCCACCCCGCCGACCCTGTCGTCCGCTCCACGACCGAATACCTCGCGGCCTCACATGTGTCAGATACGGGACATCAAAGATGTTGGAGCGCCCGGTTGACGCAGAGCGCATGCATGGCGGCGGACGGCGGACTGAGTGCAGCCTGCCGTGCAGGACCCGACGTTCAGCGAGCTGCAGAGCAAGGCGCTGCCGCTGTTCCTGGGGCTCGAGAAGCACCTGCACTTTGCGGTGTGCGCCGAGCCGGCCGCGCTGCCGGCCGCGCTGCGGCCGAGCGCCGCCTGCGCGTACGAGGACGACGGCCCCGTGCTCACCGGCGACGACTCGGCCGAGCTGCCGCGCGTGCGGCGCCACCTGGACATCGCGTTCCAGGCCGCGCACGCGCTGCTGACGTCGGCGACGTACTCCGCCGAGCTGCGGGGCTCGCTCGCGACCCCGCGCGCGCTCGCGCCGCTCATCTGCTGGGCGATGAAACCCTGCGTCGACCACGAGACGGTCGCGGGGGGGGGCACGCAGCGCGGCGAGGAGGTGGCGGGGCTGACGCGCCGCGGCGCGGAGGCGAGCCTGGGGATGCTGGAGGAGGGCACGCGCGTGCCGGACGTCAAGGCGGAGCTCGCCGGGCTGTCCGGCACGCCGACGGCGGCGTCGGTGTGCTCCGCGACGGTGCACGTGCTCTTCTGCACGCTGCACTCGCCATGCTCCCGCACCGCGCAGCGCACCGCGCTGCGAGTGATGGCCGCGCTGTCCGACTCGACGGAGTTTGCGCGCGTCGCGCTCGACGACGGCGGCTACGTGCTGCTCCTCGACATCATCTTCTCGCGCGCGCCGCCGGGCATGTCGGTGGACGAGGTCGCGGAGGACACCGGCGTGCGCGCGCTGACGGTCGACGCGCTCGCCGGCCTCCTCGGCCACCAGAGCGCGCACCAGGCGCGGCTCGAGCAGGAGGTGCTGCGGCTGGTGCCGGCCGCGATGCTCGCGCGGCTGCGCGCCTCGCCGGAGGGCGCGCGCGCCGTCATCACGGACTCCGTGGACGCCGGGGTCGACACGCCGGAGCTCGTGTGGACGGACGAGATGCATGAGCGCACGTCAGAGCGGCTCGGCGACCTCGCGGCGGCGGTGCGCGGCGCGATGGTCTCGGGCACGCCGTGGGCGCTCACCCCGGAACACCACATCGTGCACCCGGAGCTCGAGTACGACCTCTTCGTCGGCGGGGTCTACCTGCGCCGCTTCCTCGACACGAGCAAGGCGTCGAGCGGCGCGGAGCTGAGCGACCCCCGCGCCTTCCTCGACGGCGTGATGCTCGAGCTGCATGCGTGCACGGACGCGGAGCTCGCGGCGGCCGCGCGCGGCGGCCCGGCCACGCCGACGGCCGAGGGCGTCGCGAGCACGCAGGACATCATCCTCATGCTCGGCCGCGCCGCGGAGCTCGCGCTCGGCCGGTACTCCGGCCTGCCGCAGCACGCAGCACAGCAGGGGTACGCGGAGTGGCTCGTGGCGCGCGCGCCGCAGCTCGGCGCGACGCCGGAGCTCCAGGCCGTCGGCGGCAGCCTGCTGCGCATCCTGCTGCAGCTGTCCCTCGCCCCGGTGTCGGCGCAGCGCCTCGCGGCGCCGGCGCCGGCGCTCGTGCCCGCGATGCGCTCATGCGTGCCGTGGAACCTCGCGTCCGCGATCTTCGCGCTCGACGTCGTGCGGTGCACCCTGCACGACACGAACCCTGACCGCGACGAGATCATGAGCCAGGCGGTGACGCACGGCTTCGTCGCGCAGCTGCTCGGGCTGCTGGAGCCGGGTGTGGATGACCTGCCGGGCGACCTCGTGCCCCCGGGGTACGTCGCGCGTGCAGGCGTCGACTCGGATGCCGCCGCCAAGGCCGACAGCGACTACGTCCGCAACCTCGTCGTCGAGATCCTCCACAAGCTCGCCAAGTCCGACGCCTATGGCGAACCCGTGCGTTTTTCCTCCTGTTGCGAAAGGCGCTGCTCCAGTGCCTTGGTGCCTCTCGTGCTCTTGTCACGTGCATGGCGTGTGGACCATTGTGTTGTGCTGGACTTTTTGCACCTGTGTCCAATGCATGAGGCACATGCATTGTGCGGCGCAGCGTAAAACAGCCGGACGGCGTGCAGGTTGGGGAGGTGCTGGCGGAGCACCAGGGGGTGTGGCAGAAGCACCAGCGGCACTCCGGCGTCATCAACACGTCGGCGAACGGCGCCGCCCGCGCCACGCCGGTCGCGAACCTGCTGCGCGGCCCCACCTCTGCCACCGTCTTTGCACTGCCGCCGCCGCCGTCGCAGACGACGCTCCTCATCATGAGCTCCGCAGCCGCACAGCAGGACGCGGCACGCGCGCACGGTCGTGCCGCCGAGAGCGCCGCCAACGGCGCCGTGTCCACCGCGGCACGCATCAACGCCGAATCGGCCGCCGCTGCGGCCGCCGCGGAGGCCGCGTCCCGCAAGAACGCGCCCGTCCCGCCTCCCCCGGCGACGAAGGTCCCGTACAGCAACCCCCGCAGCGCCTCCAACTCCCCCATGCATGCGGGGCGCTCCCAGCCGGGCTCGCCGTTCGGCGGCCTCGACCCGTTTGCGTCGATGCATCCCGGCCCGGCCATGGCCTCCTCGCCGATGGCGGCGCGGCAGCCCGCGCCCGCCCCTCCGCCGCCGCCGGCGGCCGAGTTTGATCCGTTTGCGGACATCGCGGCGGCCGTGGCGGCGCCGGCGCCGGTCGCGCGTCCCAACTCCCTTGCATCCGTGCTCACCGCGCAGGCGGCGCGGAGCACCAACGCGGCTACAGACCCTCTGTCCGGTGGCGCGAGCCCGATGACGCTCTCACCGATGAAGTCGCAGCCGCAGGATCCGTTTGCGTTGCCGGGCGGCTCGCTGCCGCTGGCCAACAGCCGCTCGTCCCTGGGGCAGCAGGCGAGCCAGGCCGCGGCGGCAGCGGCCGATGATGCTGACTTTGACCCCCTCGCTTAGCCGTAGGCGCATGATGCCGCGTGGGCGGCCATCGGTAGATGGTAGACGTTGTGTAGGCAGTGCCGTGGTATCTGTTACTTACTTTCCTTGTTGCGGCGCGCCCCGGGCCCGGGACGCACAGGTATCTCAAATAATGTACCCACGTACATTCACGACTGCGCCACCTGTCAGCACCCACGCACATTCACGACCGCGCCACCTGTCAGCACCCATGCATTGCACAGGTGGCAGAGGCACCTCCGCCACAGCAGTCGCTCTGTCATGTGATCTGTTACACGTCGACTCCACACCACGACTACCGGTCACCCATGCCAAACACCCGGTCTCATCTGCGATTCCCCTCAAGCCACGACTATGCGTGCACCGGAGACAGAATCCGCACTCCTTCCGCCCAGACGCTTGCGCCACCGGCAGCGGCGGAGTGCCCACAACGCGGCACCCCGCTCCGACTCATGCGTGCATCATCCCCAGGCGTGTCACGTCGTGTACTCCGCGTTGATGCGCACGTAGTCGTACGACAGGTCACACCCCCACGCCTGTCCGGAGGCCTCGCCGCCGCCGATGCGGACCTCGACCTCCACGGTGCCGTGCCGCCCGGTCACCTCCGCGAGGTACCCTGATGCCGCCGCTGCGTCAAAGTCGAGCGGCTGGCCCTTCTCCATCAGCGCAAACGGCCCGAGCTTCACCCCGAGGTCGTCCTGGCTGAAGTCCGCCCCTGCACACGCCACCCGCGCCCTCGGTGTCTGTGGTGTGCTGCTCCAGTGTGCATGCATGTTGGGTGAATCTCCCGATCGAGGCTTTGCAGTGCCAATGCGCCTGGTTGTATGCTTTGCTGCGAGCTGCTGTAGACTGTTATGCTGCACCCGCCGTACACACGGCCGATCGTCCGACCTCAGCAGCGCACCGGAGTACCCTGCGGCGCACGCGATGCGGCCCCAGTTGGGGTCGTGGCCGAAGATCGCGGCCTTCGTGAGCGACGAGGCGGCGACCGACTTGGCGACCGTCAGCGCGTCGTCCGCGCTCGCGGCGCCGACGCACGTCACCTCGAGCAGGCACGTTGCGCCCTCGCCGTCCCACGCGATCGCCTTGGCCAGGCCCTGCAGCACGGCCGTCATCGCGGCCTCGAGCCGCTGCGCCGCCTCGCTGCCGCCGTCCGAGATCTCGGCGTTGCCGGCGGCGCCGCTCGCGAGCGCGAGCACCGTGTCGTTCGTCGACGTGTCGCCGTCCACCGTAATCTGCACACCACGGCCAGGGTGGACAGTGCAGCCACGTGTGGCCACGCTGCCGGCGATTCACCGCTGGGACCGCTTTGGTACAGCACAGCTTGTGCGCTCGCGTTCCGACTGGATGCCGGGGAATCGCCGCACATGTGGTCAACGGACAGATCAGGTATCACCGTGCCGACTCCGACCGTGCAGCTGCACTGACCCCCCTCCGGGACGCACACAGCGTCAGTGTCGGCGGTGTCCGCAGCACAGCGCGGCGTGCGACGAACTCAGCAGCACAGCAAGCAGGCAGGCGGTTAGGCGCGCACGGCGTTGAAGGAGCGGACGACCGCGCGCTTCAGCATCGCGCTCCACACGGCCGGCGCGACCGCCGCGTCGCACGTCAGCAGGCCGAGCATCGTCGCCATGTTGGGGTGGATCATGCCGCTGCCCTTCGCCATGCCCCCGAGCCGCACCGTCGCGTCCCCGAGGTCGACCTCGACCGCGCAGCTCTTTGACACCAGATCTGCACAGCACCGCCCTCCAGATTCCACAGCACGAGATTCCACAGCACGCCTGGGCCGCTCGTCAGCTGATGTATCCGTCTGCGCGCCCATGCTGGGATGACCGTCTGGAACACGAGCAGGAGACGGCACAAATATTGCAGAGGCGGCTGCGGCGCAAGGGCGCCGTCACCAGAAACATCTCGAGAATTGATGGCGGCAGATTGTGCTGATGAGGGCCGAGGGTGTGCTGTGGCGATGCCGTGGCGCACATGCATGTGCGGGGGGGCCACGGAGGGCTCGGAGGAGGGAAAGAGGGCCCGCACCGGTGGTGGTGATGGCGACTGCAGCACGCTGCGCGCACTCCGCGTCGGTTCCGAGGTTGCCGGCCAGGGTGGGCAGCGCGGCCTGCAGGGCGTCGAGCTTGATGCGGCGGCCGATGACGCCTGTGGACATGATGAGCACGTCGCCGGCGGCGCAGCCGAGCTCCGCTGCGAGCTGCTGCTGCGACGCCACCGCGTCGGCCATGCCCAGGTCGCCCGTGGCCGCGTTGGCTTGACCTGCGTTCGTGAGCACCTGCATGCTGGTTTGAGCCTTGCACATCCCGCCAGCCACCTCCAGACGGCATGCCTTCAAACCCCGTCAGAGGGCTCGGACAGCACGTCATAGAGAGGAATACCGAAGGTGAGCATGGGCATGGCATGGGGGCGTTGAGGCGCACGGCTTTGACGCTGGAGCTGTTCTCTGCCAGGACCTGCTTGCAGACGGTCACCGGTGCGGCACACATCACGTTCTGCGTGAAGGCGCCGGCCGCTACTGCGCCCTCTTCACACACTATCAGCGCTAGGTCCGCCTTTGTGCCGGCACGCATGGCCGAGTACATGCCGTTGCCCTTGAAGCCTTTCGGAGCTAGGACCGCGCCGGGAATCTCCTTCCAGGTGTCACCGCCTTCCGGCACCAGCAGCGGCGCGGACTCCATGCCGAAGAACTCATCTTCGAAGCCTACTTTGCAGCGGCAGGCGAGTGCGCGCCTGCGTGGCCCCGCAGCGTGAGGCGCGCGTCCCCAGCCTGCAAGCCAGAAACCACCACAGTTCAAACCACGGCGCCAGCAGCGCACTCCGGGGCGCCCACCGTCCTGCTGAATGTAGAATTTCGGATGGCTGCAGGAGCAAGGCCGCACCTGGCGTGCATGGCGCAGTGCGCGTGATGCGATGAGACAGCATGGCTTCCGCTTCCTGCAAGACTCAGTCAATCAACACACCAATTGCCTCGATAAAGGCAGGCACTGCTGCTTTACGCTCCTATGCGGGTTGATGAACGCCGAATTGCGTCTCACAGAGCTGGCGTACTCTGATTGCGCCCTCTCTCGCCGCTCAACGTCGTCGTGGCACAGAACCAAGAAACAATGCTAACTGCATCACAGTTCCGGCCACGTACATTGTACACGCAGTCTCTGGGTGTAACAAACACCCCGGTGGCGCGCCGAGGCATTCAAACACTAGGCCACGAGAAATCGAGGCGCGCAGCTCCAGAGCAGCTGCCATGCGTGTGCTGCCAGGCACATTGCCCCGCAGCTGCTCTGCTGGGCCACTCCACAGTTGCCTCCACACCACTGCTCTATATTCTGCTGCACATGCTCGTGCCCTGACACCGGGATGTCACGAGGGTCACGCTGTGTTGCAACACCCGGTGCTCCATTCCATGAATATTGTGATATCACACAGCCAGAGGCATATGTGTCTCGTTTGCAGTGTTGGCTCAGCATGCCTCTTTGGTGCAGCGCTCAGGCCACTTGTGGACCCCTGTTCTGTAGCACTACCCATGCGGGCTTCCCAGAGGAGGCAGGCAGCCTGTTGCTGCGGTGGACGCCCTGGAGGACCGCCGGACACTTGCGGCCACTGGTTCCGCCCAACTTCAGTGGAAATCCAGAGGTATGGCCGCTATACCACTGGATTGCCACAGCAGGGGTCCATGGGCCCAGCTGGAGGGGTAAAGGAGCCTTACATCCAGCCTTGCGGTCACTCAGAAAGGTCACACAGCTCAGGTGCCACTACCATCTGTCAATTGGCAACCCCTCACGCCACCTGGTCTGTGACGTTTCTGAACGAGTGCACCGCAAGCGACGAGACCGCAGGGGTTGTCATGCAAATTGTGCGGGCTGCTGCAGCCACGGATGGCGGGGAAAACGAGCCGTCGGGAGGCCGCGGCGGACGAGGTGCTGCAGCCTGCATGGCCCGCCCGGGCGCCGAGATGCATGCGGCACGCTGCTCAAGCAACAGTGAAGGCACGGCAGCGATGAGGCTGGCAGCACACGCGGTGTTGCGCACTGCAGCCACGGATCACCAGTGCATGTGAGCCACGTTGCAGCCAAGAACGACCAGTCACTGTTATGGAATGCTGTAGCAGTCCGGACATACTGGTGGCCAGAGGTGGCCAGAGGGCACACCTGGCTGTGGGTTTTCTTATGACCATGTATTGAATAACGCGACTGTTGATAAGGAATCGGTCTCTTATGATCTACGGACAGAGGTACCTTTGTCAATGAGGTACACCTTCGCGATCCGTCTCAGTCACACAGCCCGGAGGGATCAGCTCTGCAGCCCAGCCTTGACAGTTTTGTAAGGGTAGCGTAACTTTAGATTTACTGAGCCGGTTTAGATGCAGACACCTGCTGCCAACAATCACGAGCGCGCGGCGGCGCCGCGTAGCAGTGGTGCATGGCCACGCCGACGCCGGGCAGCCTGTGCTGCTGCATGCTCACATCGTGAGAAGCAACGCTATCTAATTGGGATTTCTTTATGCAGGTACGCCTCGCAAGGTCCACGATTACATCAGCAGCCGAGCGAGGCTTTCCGCCTTCGCCCTGTGGGGCCGCAGGCTGCGCCGGGTCAAGAAGTGACCTATGCTGCTGGGCTCTACACACACACCGCCAGCGCAGCATGACAACAGTGCCAGGCAGCACGCGCGCGGCCCTCTGCTCGTCCCGCAAGCTCTGCATGCGTACGAGGGCCGGCGCTGCGGCCGGCGTCGGCGGCTTCGCCACCGCAGCGCACAGCATGCCCAGCGCGTGCTCCTCCCGGCCGCGCCTGCCCCGCCACAGCCCTCTTGCGCAGCTGCCGCTGCAGGTTGCAGCACGTCGCGCAGCACGTGGCACACACTGTGGGCATGGCTGGCATGCCTGGCACCGCCAGCGTGGCCACCAGGGTCCAGGCGGCGTGCGGCAGCTGAGCAATCGTGGTGCAGGAGGTGCATGGCAGGAGCATGCGGGGTGAGACCGCCTCTGGCCACAGCGTCATGCGCAGCTGTGTACAAATTCTTTGGGGGCGGGGAAGAGGGTGCGGTCTCAAGACGACTTGATCGCAGCATGACTGACCGGGCATCTGCCCTCTGCTGCGCATGCTGAGCTGGCCTTGGAGCGTGCCAGCCACACAGCGTCCGGGCATGTGCCGCGCCCTAGCCCAGCACGCCAGCATCCCCAGCACGCTGCACCACAGCACAGCACCTCGCCCAGACCCTGAGCTCTGCCGCATCACCCCTGATGAACGGTTTCTGCGGCGGGTGCTTCATGGCTCGGCGCGGGGCGCGGCGGCGGCGGCGGCGGCGGCGCGGCCGTCGATGCGGCTCACGGCGCCGCGGCCCTCCAGCACGAAGCCGTCCTCGTACACGTGAAAGAGGCCGTGGCTCGCGTCGTGGTGCTGCGGCGCCTCGAGGAGGGCGGGCATCGTGATGAAGTGCACTCCGCGGCCGTCGACGTGGTGGCCTTGTTGGTGGATGTGGCCTACACGCATGCCCCGAATGGGTGCCGCGCTTGCAATGGAGTACATGTGCTACGGCTGCATGGCCGCAAAAGCTCGGAATGCGCGGGGGGTGTCAAAATGTCAGCTGACTGGTTAAGCAACTCTGAATTTACTGAGCCGTATCCTATTGGTCATTGACAATTCCAAGTTGACGGGACCACACATGCCGAAGGGGTGAACCAACCCTCTACTAGTGATACACAAATATGCCAGGCACCCACCGGACAGGAAGGCCAGCACGTTGTCGGCTTCTGCAACGACACCTAGTACGTCCTCGTAGTTCCATAGCAGCGATTTGCTGCGGAGGCCGGTAGACTCTGGGTGGACGGGGCAGTGGCTGCACACGACGGCCCTCTGCCCCCGCGCGGACGACTCGGCCAATTCCTCTCGTAGCCACTCTAGCTGAGCTTTGCCGACAGCTCCGTTGGAGTGCTCCCACCGCCTGACGGGATCAGCCTCGTATGCTGGCCGATCAAACTGCAAGCCAGAGTTGCAAGTCGGAGGTGTGCTCTGTATTCGCACCTGAACGAGGCAACCATGGCTGAATTCAGGCGCACAGGGTGAGAGCGCACCTCATGCGCGGCTAGCAATGCGCTTGCCTCCTGGTACTCCTTGCTGCTGGATGCGTTGCCGATGACTGCGACGTCGTACGTGTCTAGCACTATCATCCTGAGCTTCGGGTGAGGAAGAAAGCTGTAATAGCACCTGTCGCCTGGGCCATTCATGCCCAGGCGCTTCTGCAGGTGTCTCCTTGAGTAGCAGTAGAGGCAATGGTTTCCAAGCACATGGTAAGTGGTGCCCGCAGTGAAGCGACCGAACGCTGCCAGGGCCTGCTCGAGCGCGTACAATACGGCGCTCTTCACCCCGCCGTGCTCGTTCGCGACAGAATGCTGCACACCGTCGACAATATCGCCCAGGTGTATTGCAAACTGTGCGCTCTGTTTTTGAAAGTCTTGAGCGGCGACCTGTGCCAGCTGCAAGCTCCGTCGATAGCGTCTGAAACACACGGCTGCACATCAATCGACAGCAACTCCACGGGCGTGTAGAGGTTACTACTACAGCTACAATTGGCACATGCCCGCTTGCCTGTGCAAGCACTGGTGCCAGCCATCACATCGAGCAGACACAGACCTCGTTATGGTGCCGTGCACGATGCAGTCGTCCACTTCCGCCCACTGTAGATCCGTGCACACTCCAAATGTCACCAGCGGGGCAGTTTCGGGTTTCATATCGACGATAGCCCCTGTGGTGCCACCGGCGCACGATGCTAGCTTGGACATGCCTGACCGGAAGAGCGAGGTGAGAACCATACTCAGGGCTGCCGGCAGGCTCGTGTCTACGATGCAGCGATTGATTTTGGAGGGTAAGAGTCTGCAGGAGATGCTTGAACGCGACCAGAGCACGTGTGATCAAACAAGCTTCTGGTTCCACTTGAACCGATGGGATGAGCACCTGCAGTACTGGCAGCCGCATTCCAAAGCCAAGAGTGTCAGCAACCACCGCAGCGTCACGCGTACGCAGGCGTCCAATTCACTCGTTCGTCAGCCACTAGAGACGCCGGTGGGCCTCGGCTGGGCTCGGACCACGCACGCATGCGGCAGTGCCCACTCGTCCAGAAGCTACCGCGAACGTGGCAGGTTGAGGCGCTAGTCACAGCTCGACCGGTTTGCGACAAAGACGAACTGTATCAGCTGCGTAATTACATAAGCAACACGGCACTGGGTCCAAGCACAGCCCAAGTCGAGGGGTGCGTAGGCGACTGGGCATCTGATTTGACTGGGCAGCTGCACTGGAGAAACGCACGCAACGTATGCAGCACATCTCAGCGTCAAACGACACCTCACCACCTCGCAGCAGCACAGCCTCAAGGAACGACCGGCAAGAACAGTGCATGCACCGCCTGGGCCTACTGATCAGCCCATCCTTCACTCCACAGGCAGTGATGAACCACCTCTCCTGCATACCCGGGCCCCAGCCGCTGCCCACCAGAGACTCTGGAGGCCTGCTTCAGAGCTCGAGCACGCCAGCGCTCGCCTCGACTTGTTCCCAGCTCCAGCAGGCCTGCAGCCTTCGCGGCAGCAACCTCGCACCGAGCTGGGAAAACAGCTCCTCCCCCGCCCGTCACCACAATTGCCCCGGATGCCCTTTAACGACCAGCCCACCGCCAGATGCGGCCAGGCGGCGTGCCCGGCCTCGTACAGGGGGGGGTCCGCCTCTCACCACTGGATCGGCTGGCCGTCCCAGGCGATGTAAGAGCCCGTGGTACGCATCGAGACGCCGTCGATGAGGCCGATGAGCTGCCGCGCGCCGCGCTCCGCGGAGAACAGCTGCTCCGGGGGCACGTTCTTCTTGAAGGGCGCCGAGATGTCGGTGTCGCAGGTGCCGGGGTGCAGCAGCACGCACGCGACGCGCCGCCGCCGCCGCTTGAACTCGAGCGACAGCGTCTTTGTCAGCTGGTTCAGCGCCGTCTTGGACGCCCTGCAGGCCCGCGCCACCTGTTCCGGGGACTGGCTGGGAAGCAGACATGTCTTTGCGCTGCAGCTGCAGCTCACGATCCAGCTGTGCCCCGGGCAGGAATCGCAGGCAGGCGCGGCACAGCAGCGGGTGCGTCCTCCCGAGCCCGCAGCCGCTTCGACGCGGTTCAGCCCTCCGAATTCGTTAACGAGAGAAAGAGAGCTCGGAGGAGAGTGCAAGCCTCTCTGTGTGCATGGCCGCAATGGCCTGGGCCTGATGCGCATGCGTCCGCGAGGCCGGGTGGCGCGGTGGCGAAGGCCGGGGTGCGTACCTGTATGAGTACCAGCCGCCGATCTCGTTGTCGGTGATGGAGGCGACGCGCGCCGACATGTTGGCGACGACCGCGGGAGCGTCCTCCGTCGCGCCGCCCTTGTCGGCGGCCGCGGCGAGCAGGCCCTCAAACGCCTGGCACACGAGGATTGGCCCGATCGCGTTGGTCTGGAAGCTCGTGTTGATGTTCTCCGCCGTGATGCGCGACAGCGCCGTCTCGGGCGACATCTTGCCTGCAGGCGCTCGCGGCGGAGGTCAGCCGCCATGGTTGTCGGCCCTGGGTGACTGAAGGGGGGGTTCATTCGGCGCACACACACCTGGGATGTGGAGCACGGCGGCGACGTTGAAGAGCAGGCTGAGGTACGGCGTGCTGGCCTTCACCTGCTCGGCGCACTCCCGGATCTCCTCGGGCTTGGTGACGTCCATCTGGTGGATGGCGAGGCGGCCCGGCGCGTGATGGCTCTGCAGTGCCTGCAGCTCCGACGCCCCCGCGGGGTTCCGACATGTTGCGATCACCCTGCACTCGGCGGGCGTGTGCTGTGTGGTGCTCGGGGGTGCACGGCCGGGCGCGGCGAGGCCCGGCTGGGCGAGGCCTCGTGGTTGAGGCGGGATGGTGTGGTGACTGGACACGGGGTGCGCGTCGGTCACCATAGGGGCACCGCACCGGTACTCGGGGCGCTCAAGGAGCTGTGTGACAATCTGTAGTCCGATTCCTCGGGAAGATCCTTGAATCAGCGCGTATTTGACTGGAGTCTCAGGCGCTGCTGCGCAGAATGTGTGGCCATGCACGGAGGAGGTGGGCCCAGCTGACCATCGCGCGACGGCAAACCACGCCGAACGGCAGGGGCCTGAAGCTATTCTACATGCCATTGTGGAGGTGTTGGTCTGACAGCAGTGTGTGTGCGCCTTCGTGCAAGTCAGAGTTCGCCCCGCTGGTACTGCTTCAAACTGCTTGAACGCGATATAATACGCACTGTAAACAAGTCGCGTCCACATGTACTAGGCAAAAGTACATGTGCGACAGGCTGCGTGCATGGCATATAGCCAGACATGGAGTTGACGGAGCTGCTCGCATCGTGGCTGGACGGGCCAACGCGTGCTTCAGTCGTGGCCACTCCACGCGCGAACGTAACCAGCAGCCTGATTCAACGCGGACTGCGTTTGAGACATAACGCAAACTTTACCGCTCATTAGCAGTATCCCCACGGATGCCAATGGCGCAGCCGTCTCTCTCAAATTAGAACTTTCCTCATCAGCTTATGTGGACAAGGCTCTCCACACACGCAGGGAACCGAGACCAACAGTTCAGCTTATCGTATCGTAAGCTGCGGTAGTATCATAGATACTCGTAGGCGGACAGTGCTGGCCTTGCATAGGCCTGCAGGCGACAGCAAACTCATCGCGTCCTGGACGCTCTCACGGGTTCAGCAATGTCGCGATCATGGTCAGTGCGGTATATGTGGCAGAAGCTGATCCAGGCATGGGATGTACATGCCGCTCATGTGCGAAAGTACATGGACAAGAATACATCTGCTGCTTCGGCGTACAACTTCGGACAAGAGCACGGGGAGAAGTCCTGGGCGTTCACTAAAAGAGCGCTTTTCGGTCCTTTGACAAGAGTTATCAGGTTCACAGGCCCCGCCATGGCTCCAACACTGAACAGGAGGAGCACAGGGATGAGCTCGGGTATGAATGCAAAGACGGCACTCCCGCGCCGAGCACTACCGTATCTATCCTGTCCAGCCTATTATATATAATATTGAGTACCTAGAGGCACCCTCGTGCGGTGTTTTGCGCCTGCACTGCTCGTGTCATCTGTGGACGTGCAGAGATTCAGCAGGGCGACTGGGCCTGTCAGCGTCACGAAATGCGGTGACTCCAATCACCCGCACGGTAGACCTCGCTGAGAACATCAAGAGTGCAGGCAACTACGAGTTTCTGCTAGTTCGGGAACTTCCGGACCCGCACCAGGGAAATGTACAAAACGGGGATGTAGTGTGCCTCAGGCATCCCAACGGCATCACGCCAGACTCAATACTTGTGCGAAGGGTACGTCTCTCTCCAAAATCGACTCCATGGCCCGGAATGCTCTGACGTGTGTTGCCTAGAGCTGTCAAAGGGGATGTGACCTGGGCGCACCATCATCTTCTCGTGGTGCGATGCAGGTTGTAGCTTCGGGGGGCGATGCAATCGAGCATCCAGCAGATGGTACAGAGCAGGTCATAGCTCCTGGTGCGGACCCACAACAATGTGAATTCTTCAGCGACCATGCCATAGCCCTTGTGCGCAGCCAAGTGGTGAGCTGCAGCCATCTGCACTGAGCCGTACACGAGGCGAAAGGCCATTGCATGTCAGAACACCAACACACCATCCGAAGTATCAGCCAGAAGTGCAGACAATAGGTGCATTTGCAGGTATGGTTTGGGTGCAAGCTGAGAACGAGGACAGCAAGGTCACGGTAGAGGACTCCGCGACCTTCGGGGCAGTCGCTGTGAGCAACGTGCTCGGGCGCTGCATCTACGCCTTTGCGTCAGAAGCTGACCAGGCAGCGATAGAGAACAACGAGGCGTGGAAGGCAGATGACGAAGCGGTGATCGCGGCCGAATTTACGGACGAGCTGGTTGAGTCACTCGAGAATGTCAAGTCATCGCTGGGGGAACCACACCCGGGGCCTGGGCCACCGGCAGCAGACAGCACGAGGCCCAAGAAGTCCCCGTAACCAGCAGCACTGCAAGAGCCCATAGAGGGCTGCGTGCTATGTTGCAAGGACGAAGTCGGAGAGGCAGGTAGCACCGCAGGAACAGCAGAGTATACGCAGCCCGATCGCGGCAGCACCGCCCCCAGACGTAGAGCAGTGCCACTACATCAACTCTCCCAACCGAGCAGCACGTTTGAGTGAAAGGGCTGCGTCGTGTGCGTGAGAGGCACCAGGTGGCGTGGCCTCTGGGCCAGTGCATGCCCTGGCACAGCCAGCATAGCAAGTTGAGTGATGCACGACAGTGTGAAGTGTATGTTACAAATGATTCCCGAATACCAACACGATAGAATCACATCAAATGCGAATGCATAGGTTCATAGAGACCTGCGCTCATTGCCGGTCTGCAGCTGTCGTGGTTTGCGGAATCATGGTGGTGGAGGGTGTGCCACTGGATGCCCTCCGGAGAATCACAAAGCACACCCACCCCGAAAATCCTGGAAACTGTCCCTCGGCTCTACTCTGTTGCTATCTCTGCGCTTCAAACATGCGCTATTGTTTGCCTGTGAATGGAAGAGGGACTGCGGGTGCCCTGCCAGTGGAGTCACGGTTGCAGACATGTCACCCCCGCCCAGGGACAGCTGCCCGCTGGGAGCACACGATACACTGCGCTAGACGCACTCACCTGCCTGCGCTGGACACATAAACACCTGCTCGCAGTCATCGCGCGACGCTTAGTCGCGGGGGGAGGGGAGGCGGTGGAGGCGGAGGTGCAGGCGGGGGGCGGTGATTATGGGTACGATGTGGGCTGGGCAGCTCACACATGGGGGGGTGGGAGTGTGACGGGCCCGGCGGGGGGGGGAGCGTGGGCGTGTGCTGCGGGCGGTTGCCCACAGGCGTCGCCGCGGCATGCGGCGGCAGGGGCGGCGGCGGCGGGACGGTGTAATGGTGGTGAGCCGCGGCGTCAGCTGCGCGTCCGAGGAGCGGCCGCTGAGAGGGCGTGACAGCCGGGGGGAGGCGGCGGCAGGGGTGGCGGCGGGGGCGGCGGCTTCGGCTCACAGTAAGCGAGTGGAGACTGTGACCGATCCCGGTCGCGGTAAAGCATGGCGGCGCACCCTGGCCGCCGCGGTGGCAGCGGCGGTGGAGGCGGTGGCGCCTGGGGCCCCCCCGCCCCCGCAGTGCTGGGCACAGAGGGCGCGGCTGCAGTCCCTGCCCGCCGGAGAGCCGCCGGCAGCGGCGGAGGGGGCGGCGGTGGTGGGACGCCTGGCCGCCGCGGGGGCCCTGTGGCCGCCGCCGGCCGCCTGCCGCGTAGCCGGCCCGTCCCGCACGCCAGTCGTCGGCACAGAGACCTTCGCGTGCGCCTCGGCCTGCTCCGGCGTCACCGTGTCCGCCTCCGCCCGGGCCGCCTTGTCCGGGGAGCCCTTGGCCACGGGCTTGGCCTTCGCGGCACGCTCCTCCCGCGTCTTGCGCTCCTGCACGACGTCCACCCACGCATGACACTCCGGCGCCCCGCGGCCTCTGCGTCACTCCGCGGTGGCGCTTCTGGACCATGTGGGTCCACTCAAAGCACCACTCAAAGCCCAGCATCGTGTGATGGTCCAGCCATCCGCCTCGGCTGCATTGGGATACAGCAAGTGGGAGGAGGGTGGGGAGCGCACATGGAACTCCTTGACGGCCTTGGCGTAGAGGTCGAAAGGAGGAGAAGGGAGAGGATGCGGCACGGGGTCGGCGCCTTCGTACTTCTCGCCGAATAGTCTATACCGGCCGCGCATCTCCGCCATCGTCTCGCCCCTCTTTCCTGCACCTCGTTCCACCGTTCTCCTCTTCTGCCCTCCAGGAACTCCCGCATCGTCGTGCGGAAGAACTCTGCGCCCTCGTCCTGCACACACACGGCGCCCGCGTCATGCGCCGAAATGCTACCGTGGCCTCATCCGCGCTGCCTTCCCGCCTGTCCTGCTCCCTCAGGATTGCAGCATGGCCTAAAAAATTCTCAGCGCAGGAAGCGGCGAGACATCACCCCGGCGTTCGGGGTGTTTACACAATGAGCTCGGGGTACCAGGTTAAGACGGCTCTCAGGGGGTGGCGCGAGCGCACCTGGGCGTCGCCGGCCTGCTGCTGGTGGACGTCGCTCGCGCACGCGGCCACGACCTGCTGCTTCGCCTCGGAGATGCCCGTGCGCAGCTCCGCGAGGAGGGTGTCCACGGCGGTGACCTGCAGCCGCGCCGCGCGCTTCACCGGCGCCATCGTCTCCGGCAGCTCCAGGATGCCCTCCACCTGGTCGGCGGCCTGCTGGATGCAGAACTGCAGCAGCGACGTCTTGCGGTCCGTCGCCTTGATGTTCTCCAGCTTGAGCAGCAGCGACAGCTTGAACCCCTGCACGCCACTCCTGCCTGTCTGCAGACCGCCGTCACCCTCACAAACAGCGCTACCCGCCTCTCCGACTTTGTCACAAGGGCACAGTCGGAGGAGAGGCGGGCAGCACGGCACACCAGAAACAACAGGAACACCGCACACCCCATTCCCTGTGTGCACACCCGCACCCCGGCCATGCGTGCGGGGCCGGGCCGTGTGCGGCATGCATTCGGGGGGCACGCACCTGTGCCGCGCCCTTCGTGGTGCCGCTGTTCATCTGGTTGCCGACGGCGAGGATGGTCTGCAGGAGGGCCTTGAAGGCAGCGCTGCTGCGCAGCGCGGCCGCCGCGGCGTCCATCAGGCCGACGAGGCTGCGGATCTGGGCGATGTTGGCGCCGAAGTTGCGCATGAAGAGCACGCACCCGAGGCGCTCCGCGAGCTGCGGCACGTCCATCACGTGCATGAAGTACCTGCACACGGCACGCACGATCGAACCCGGCGGTACCGGCACCGTGGCGAAAGCACGGACACCGACGCGGCCGGCGCGCACCGTTCGCAGGCGCCGAGGGTGTTGGCGTCAGACTGGCCGCGGTAGCGCGGGTGCTTGCCGGCGAGGAACTGGCGGATGTCGGTCGCCTCGTTGGCGGTCGGCACCGCGCGCTGCAGCACGCCGAGCGCGTCGGTGGAGAGGTGCTCGGTCTGCATGGTGGTGAGGGCGGCGCGGATGGCGGCGACGTCGAGGTGCACCCCGGAGAGCTCGATGCAGATGTTGTGCGCGCGGCGGCCCTCAATCAGGTGCACCTCCTCCGCCTTCTTCACCACGTTCCTGCACGGCCGCAAGCACCCGTCACGATCCGCGGTATTGGCTGTTTGGACACGAACAGGCGCGCGACACTGCAGAGACACAGGCACAGATGAGGAGAGCAGGCAAACAGCGGTGTGTGTGTGTGTGGAGGAGGGCGGGGCCGCACTTGGTGCCGTTGTTGTCGAGGAGCTTGAACAGGCGCTCGAGCTCGGCGACGTCGAGCTGCGTGGACGCCGCGAGGTCGCGCCACACCATGCCATCCGCCTGCCGCACCGCGTCCCAGTGCAGCTGCTTCAGCCGCTTCTGCTGCGCGTTGCTCGGCTGCACGAGGCGCATGCCGCGGGGAGGCGGCGGCGGGGTCGGCGCGCCGCCGCCGGGCGTGGCAGCTTTGCCCTTTTTCGGTGGGGGTGGAGGTGGGGGCGGGGCCTTCGGGGCGGCTTTCTTCGGCGGGGGCGGTGGAGGAGGGGGTGGGGCAGGGGCAGGCTTCTTGGGAGGCGGAGGAGGAGGGGGCGGCGCGGGCGCCGGCTTCGGAGCAGGCTTCGGCGCCGGCATGTCGGCAAGGGCAGGCTTTACCTCTGCCGGTACCGCCGCCTTCGCAGGACCCTGAGTCAGCCCTAGCGCGCCGGGAAGCATTGCGGGCAGCGCCGCCGCGATCGCGGGCGCAGCGCCTGCGGCGGGTGTGGCCGCAGGGGTCTGCAGGCCCTTGAGCGCAGCCGCGAGCACAGCCGCCTTCTGCCGCGCGTTCGCCGACGGGTCGGAGGTGCCCGGCACCGCCGGCGCAGCAGGCAGCGATGCCCCGCCCTGCGCGTCCTGCTCCATCAGCGCCGCCAGCTCGACACCCCTGGGCATCATCTCCTTCACCAGCCGCACCAGCTCCGTCGGGCTCGTGGGTCCGGCAGTCTGGCCCACGCCGTCCGGGCCCGTCACGATCTCGGCCAGCCGGATGAGGTCGTCCAGCTCAACACCCTGCGGCAGCATCATCGCGACCTCCTCCTCCTCTGTGGCCGCAGCCGCGTGGCTCGCAGCCGCATCGAGCACATCCCCGTCCGCCTCCATCGCCGCGGGCTCGGCCCCGCGCGTCGGCCGGGAGAGGGAGTACATGTGCGACAACGCGTGCAGCGGCGCCGCGGCCGTCGCCGGCGTGAGCACCGGCTGCGCGTCCGCCTTCGGCCCCGCCGGGGTCGGGAAGTCGGGGCCGGGCGTTGCCGCCATGCCGCCGAGGTCCGAGCCTGGCGTGTCCGAGGCGGAGCGGTCGCTGATGTCCGAGTCCTCCACTGCGAGCACGGCTGCGCCTTCCAGGTCGCCGTAGCGGTGCCGCTGCTGGCTGTGTTGTGCGGCGCCGCCAGCGTGGGCGTGCTGGTGGCGGGCACCTGCCTCTGCTGCCGGCAAGTGGCCGAGAGTGCCGGGCTGTTCCTCAGTGGGGATGCCACTCGAGGCGAAAGCCTGGTCAAACAGGCTGCCGTCTCCGTCGATGGACACGTGATCTACTGCCCAGCCGACAGCGGCGGCCCCTCCGCTGGCTGTGAAGCCAGCTGCGGCGAACGGCGCACCTGCTGCGGCACGGCCGTCCGGCAGCTGGGCTGCGCTGAGCGCCTCGCACGCGCGCAGCTCTGCGTTCGTCACAGCTGTGCCCCCCTCACCCGCTGACGCGGACGCCCTCTGCGAAGTTTGAGGGCGGGACTCAGCAGCGGCTTCGCCGCGGCGGCGCCCGCCTGGGGCAGAGGTCCCACCGGCACCTGCCTCTGCTGGGCACTTCGCCGCACACCGCCGCTGCTGGCTGGTGCGGCGTCAGCAGCTGCGGCCTGCTCGCCCGCGTGCGGCTTCGCCGCAGCTGCACCTGAGCACTCGCTCGCTGTTTGCCCCCCCGCCAGAACCGGCGGCGGGCGCCGCACAGCGCGCT
>JALAAN010000032.1:0-20850 GCA_023078555.1 Ulva prolifera
GGAACGCAACAGCACCCGCTCTTTGCACAACACAACAACCTCATCAATGCGGCGGCGTTGCTCAGTACCTCAGCCTCCATGTTTGGATGTGTGCGGCGGAATCGATGCAGCCCACATTGTCAAAGTGCACTATGACTAGAGTACTCAGCCTTGCCCAAGGCCTGTTAACATGCATGCGATGCACAGTGGGATGCGAAGGGTGTGCCAGCGCCGATGTGCCCTGGCCACTGCATGCTCCATCAACAGCTGCAGCGTCACCCCTCACAACTAGAAACGTTTTAGCGACGCCTGGCGTTGGGTGCCCCCTGCTGTGCACACTGTGCCGCTCATGCGGGTTGCCACAACGGCCGGTGTCGGCGCTGCCGGTGCTGTGACGGCCGCCATGCATTGATGTTGGTTCACATAGAGGTGTCATCCCCTCGCACACCCGTAAATGCATTGAACGAACTCCTGCATGTCTATTTAGAGGCATAGTGCTATAGGTACAGGTCTCTGTTGCCAGTAATGGCAGCGCCTCGGCCAGCAGCCTGTCGTATGCCAGCGCCCTAATATAGTAACAGCATGTATTTTTTTCTGCGGCAGCGGTCGGTGCAGAAATTGGCTCTGTCACCTAGCAGGTACAGACACTATGACATCTTGGTGCTGTGCATCGGATGCTGCATCGGAGGGCTTTCGTTGTGCGTGCTTGTGCAACGCGGCCGCAGCGCGATGCCCCTGACAAAGCTCACTCGAGTTGCTTGCAGGCAGAGTTGCTTGCAGGCAGCCACAAACTAGTGCCTCACGAGACAGTCCATGTGTACCAAAGCTACTCACTGAATTAACCCGACCGCTCGTCAGATGAGTTCATGGTGTTAATCCCCGCTTAATCCCAGTTCGTCAGACAGGAAGGGCACCAAGTGAAGCACAGTGCAGAGAGCGCCATCCGGTTGCAGCGCAGCCTCTCGAACACTGTCGGGACCCCAACAGACCCCCCATTGAAGTTGTGAAGACGCACACCGGTCGCATCCCCCCCCCCCCCCCCCCCCCCCCCCCCCCCCCCCCCCCCCTCCCCCCCCCCCCCCCCCCCCCCCCCCCCCCCCCCCCCCCCCCCCCCCACACCACACCGACCATCCCCAGGGACCAATCCCAGGGGAGACTCTTGCAGATTGGGCCCCCCTCAACTCAACTTGCATCGAAGTCCGCCGTCTGAAGCCCGCTGCCACAGCCCTTCCTCCGACCAGAGCGTCCCACACCACTGATTCGGAAGCCGCCCTTCCAGCTGACCATCTCATCTGAAAGGCGCACCGGCTGTAGCCCATCTTGACCCGTTAAAACATTTGACATTTGTTGACGAGTGAGGCCACTTTGTGGGCCCACGAGCCCTGTGGTTCTGTCAACATCCAACCCTGATCGTTGTACACCTGTGACGACCAGGTAAGGTTCCTGACCTGATAGCATGAAGCTCTTCCACTCGCCTGCGTTGTGCGTTTCTGCATGCAGTTTCCGCAATTCATGAATTAATGCGGCAACAGTTGCAAGTGTATGATGTGTGTTCGGACTCCGGCCAGGGTGCTTGGCCAGCCCTGGCTGGCCCAGTAGCTCGGTCATGCGTGCGGCAATGCACGATACTGACTGCCACATCCACTGCAGGTACCTTGTCCTGCGGTTCATCGAAACTGCTGTGACGCACGATTCAGGAAGGCGCACCGACACTGCTGCAGCGCTTGTTGACAGGTCCGCAACGGCCTACCACGCACAGCGCCCAACGTTTGTTAGACATCTCTTGTGATCTCTGCTCGTGCACGTGCTGCTTCAGACCGACTTCCATGGAGGCCCTGAAACGTGTCGCCATGTGCAGGACATCGCTATGGGTTCCCTGAGGACACAGCAGCAGGTGCTCCACTCCGGTGCAGATGCAATGGGAGGAGCTGCCAACAGCATGGTGGCAGATGCACTGAAACATTCGATCTCCTCTGTCCCCATTCCATTCGTGTCCGGTGTTGTGGGATGGGCGGTTGCTGAGTTCTTCAAGGACATAACAGATCGGATCAATGGAGCCGTCATCAGATCCACTCAGCTCCAAGAGCTGAAAAAGATACTACGAGGACATCCTCTGCAGGAAGTCATCAACCACCTGGACCAACTTGCAGAAAGGTACCAACGCATCACGAGACCAGTTGTTCAAGCTGTGTGAAACTCATCTCCGATGTGAACCTGATCCTGTGCGCGTGGCCGAGTCTGAGCACGGAAGCGACTGCTCCACCGGTGGCGAGATGCTTCAAGTCGATGAGCCACCACGTCAATTGAGCAGATGAAGAAATTATGTGCAGACCTAAGCACCTTTGTTCAGCAAAACAGCTTTCTTCTGACTAAGGTTGCTGCTGCCCAGGACCCAAAGATGCCCCCCCAGGACCGCACCATCCACGTATATGGCAGCACAGAGCACAAACATAGGAGGCCTATCACGAGGTCCCATCTTCCAGCACAGCTCCACCCTGGTGCCTCACATCAGACGCCTGCTGGCCACCACCCGCAACGTCGGGATCGTGTGGTATGCCCGGCATTGGCAAGACGACCGTCGCCGAGGCCGTGTTTGAGTGCGCCACAAGAGAGAAGTGCTTTGATGCCACTATCTGGCTGAGCATCGGTCCAGGGCATCCCGACTTGTATGAGCTGCTCAAAGTTGCATTCCGAGAGCTCACCGTGGCCTGTCAGCCACAATTCAAAGATGATTGATATGGTCCAGCTAAATTTCTCAGAGGAAAAGGCCGGTTCTCCTTGCAATGCAGCAGCGTGTCATGAAGCACAAGCTCAGGTTTTGCTCGTCCTTGATGATGTGAGGCATAATGTCAGTTCGACTACTTCCATTGTGAAAGCCTGAACTTTGTGACGTCCTCAGACCAGGCGGGGGCGGCAGCCGGCTGCTGGTGACCACTCGGCAGCGGAGCACCTGCTGCCGCTGTGCCACGGTGATGGCCAGCAATCCGATTCACTGCGCCAGCTTGAGGTTGTCGATGTGCCGTGCTTGAGCAACAGCACGCGCTGCAACTGTTTCACCACCATGCATTCCAAGTCACCAGGGAGGCTGCCTCACTTGCCCTCCAGCGAGGACTCCTAGGTTGCGGTTTCAGACCAGCCCACACGATGCGGCAGTCAAGTTGGCCAAGTCAAGTGCACCTGAAGATCTAATGGCCTGCGATGCCAAGACGTCTTCAGATTTGACACCGCAGGTTGATGCATGCGGTGGCAATCCCGGAGCGGTGCGGCACCGGCTGTGTTTATCCAGAACAGACACACAAGAGACGCGCGGCTCAAAAAATACGAAGATCTGCAGTGGTTGTGAAAGACGGCACGGACTCAACATCCGAGGAATGTAACAAATATCGTCACCGGCCTTCTCCCTTCTGTGAGGGACTGCTTCATTGCCTGTGCGGCCTTTCCGCAAGGACACTGTGTCCTGAGACCACCCTGCTGCACCTGTTTGCCACGCATGCTCCGCTTGCATGTGCCTGCGAGCGTCGCCTCGGCCGGACGCAAGCTGCATACGCTTGTGGACTGCAGCCTGTTGTGTGAAACTCGTGTCCCCTGCCAGCGGCCGCCGTCGGTACTCTCTGCACCCCATCCTGCACCGCCTCGCCTGCGACTGCTCACACTCTGAGGGAGGTGCGGAGTGCAAGGTCACTCGCTGCTTCCCTGGAATGGCCACCTCACCAGATGATCAGTGTACGGTATCTCGCCTGCCACGATAGCTGCCAGGTGCCCGGTGGAAGCGATGCCAGCCCTTCTGCAAAAAGAATTTGAAAGAAAAGAAGCTGCGAGGGAACCTGCAGGCTTGCATTATCAGGCCTGCGCAGCCAAACAGCATCGAGGACAACTTCAAAGCTTCCGACTGGCCTGAAAACGGTACAATTGCTGAACTTCGCATTCCCGCTGCCGCGCAACGGGGCAGCCCACCTTGCCAGGATGACGATGGGGTGCCAGTCAAAGGCGATCTATTCCTTCTCAATTCCCTGTGCCTGGCAGGAGATCGCGACCCCCGCATCCTGCTGAATCGCCTGCTGCCCGCCCGCCAGCTGCTGCATGTCGACCTCAGCGGGTGTGTGAGCCCTCAAGTGGCTGCCGGAGTGCATCGGTGACTGCTCCCAGCTGCTGTATCTCCATCTCAGAACCTGCACCAGGCTGCAGAAGCCCAGAGCGCCTAGGAGACTGCAAGGTCCTGGCTGATCTTGACCTCAGCGAGTGTTCAGCCCTGCAGCAGCTCCCATGCAGTTGAACAGTGTATCAGCTCATTCGACTCAGGCAAGTGCACGCAACTGCAGCAGCCTGCAGACGGCATCAACAAATGCACCAAAGTTGAGCCACCTAGACCTCAGACGATGTTCTGCCCTCGCACCACAATCGAATGGGTCGACCGGGATGCAGAATTCATTGACGAATTGACGGCTTGACCCACCTTGACATGCAGTGGTGGGTGTTCCAGCCTGGCATCTCTGCCAGATACCATCAACTGCTGCAAACTATTGAAGCACCTCTGCCTGAGTGCGTGCAGCGGTCTGACACAGCTGCCTGCAGGAATCAGGGATTGCACCGCGCTAGTGAACCTGAACATCAGTGATTGTACAGCTTTGGAGCTAGCCAAATTTCCGGAAGTCAACAGCCTGAGGCACGTCAGCCTTGCCGGGCTGCTCATCACAGAGGTCCCAACTTTCGTGATCAGTCTGTCCAGGCTGACTCACCTTGACTTAAGTAGGTGTGCAAAGCTGAAGCAGCTCCCGCAGAGCGAGCCCGGGTGGCCCCTTCTCGAGCATCTCGATCTCAGCGCCTGTAGCACTCAGCTGCAGACAAGTCAAGGGCTGACACGGATCACAGCCCTCAACCTCGGAATGGTGACGCATCTCGACCTCAGCCGGTGTGCTGAAATGTCTGAGCTGACAGTGGCCCTCAACAGTCTCAGTAGGCTGGCGCACCTGAGCCTTCAGAATTGTCCCAAGCTGGTGACACTTCCCGAGGGCCTGGGCTGCTGTTCTCAGCTGACGCATCTCGACCTGAGCATGTGTTCACAGCTGCAGCGGCTGCCAACGGCCGAGACCATTGGCAGCCACCTGGCGTACCTAAATTTCGCTGGGTGCGGCCAGTGCGACATGGAGCAGCTCTACGGGTACATCGGAGCAGCGCTTGTTCACATCGAGCTCAGTGGCTGCAGCGGGCTGCAGAGCGTACCCGATTGCTGGGGCAACTGCAGTCAGCTGACACACCTTGACCTCGAGGGGTGTTCAAAGATTGAAAGGCTGCCACCTTCGATCCGGCAGTGCACGCAGCTGGCACATCTGAACCTGAAGGATTGTAGCAGCATGGCAGATCTGCAGGACTGCATCGGCGTCTGCACGTTTCTGACAGAAGTGAACCTCTCTGGCTGCAAAGAGGTGCAAGGGCTTCCAGAGTGCATTGGGATGTGCCTCCAGCTCGCACGGCTGGACCTCAGCGGGTGCACTGGCATAACAAGCTTGCCGGGGAGCCTTGATTATTGCACACGGATGCAATGTTTTGTGGTTCCGCTTGCAAAGGTACCACATGTGGCTGGCTTGCGGAAATTAAAGACGACGGACGTGCAAGCACTCAGCTCCAACGTCGTGACCTACAAGCACTCCGATCAATGGGGCCCTGGGGCACAGGGTAACAATGAATTCTTTGCATGCTAGGCCTGCATACAGCAGCACTCTTGAGGAGGCTGGGGTCGTCTTCAGAGTTGACGTTTGTGGACGTGGGTCTAGGTGCGGACCTACCACCTGCTGCAACCCCAGAAGTACGAATTTGTTGTAGTTTGATCCTGCTGGGTATGTACCTGTGGACGCTCATACCTACAGCTATGCATATCCATGACCATGTGTCCATTGCGACAGGTGGCAGCATGGCAGCTGTCTTGATTGCCACTGGTTGTACAGAAAACACCTTCTGGACAGACAAGACAGCCTTCTAGTCCCCTTGGGCGGCTTACGCTTCGAGTGATCACTATTGCTGGTATATGTGGGGTGCGTACAAGCTGAAGTGGTCCCTTGGCACGATGCTTTATGAACACTGCCTGCTGATGTACAGCGCTGTACGTGTAGTCTGCCCGCCATCTGATGTTCATGCAAGTCTGCTGCAGGAATGGTTGTTTCTGTGAATCACAGCGACATCATATCCTGATCAGGTTCGAACTCTTGGTCATTCAGGTGCAGTCAGTGCTCATTACGCGTTTCCAGTTTAAGCTCGCTTTTCTGTGCAGAATCGGTGGCTCCAACATAAATGTATTGCATCCAGTTCCAGTCTCCATTGATGTGACGCATGCGCTCTCAATATGCGCTAAGTGTGTAGTCGTCGTGGCCAGCATAGAAGTGCTCAACGGAAGGGTTGTTGCACTGTCACCATTGGTCAATGGCAGTTTTAACGAAAGTCAAAGTCTGACGTCACTGGCAGCTGCAGCTGTATCAACGTGTGGACGCTTTGGTTATAGCTGTAAAGAGGAGTGTACCCAGCGAGGGCATCAGCGTTGCTGGCCGCCACTGCTATGGTCATGCACATTTACGACTGTTTTGTTGTTTCTATTTGTGGCGTAAAATTGATCAGAGCAGTGTGCCTTTGAATGCCGATGCACACATGCTTTGTACTGCACTGATGATGGATGTGGAGACGAGGGCATGTCACCGCTGCAGAATGGCACAGCTGATCAGTGAAGATTCATCAGGGATGATACTTGTCATCAACGTGTTTCTGTGTGCTGCAAAGCAGTATGCTGCATGTGGACAGACACAACATGTTGACTGCTTGCCGCGTGGTGATGTTCAGGCTGTTGCCATTGGTGTGCGAAGTTTCGCTTGACCTGGTCGCAGTGGAGGTTCACAGAAATTGCTCATGTATTCCAGTGTCAGTGGAAGCACAGCCGTGATCATCAAGGATATCATGTTGCTCCTGCCTGTAGCCTCGTTTGTGGGTGCGTCAGGGCTTCTGGACAAACATAGGCACGCAGATTCCTGTCCCAGTTCGGAACAATGCAGCAGAGAGGCGAGCAACGTGCATTGTTGCTGGGATGCCATGCAGCTGACAAGCCTGCACTCGCGAACAATCACAGTGCTTGTCTAGTGTAGCTATGTCCACTATACCCGTACTGCTCGGATCATGAACTTCACTGCACATTATGTATTTCAGTGGATCAACTGCCACTGATGGTGGAAGAGACCATGGGTGCTACACGGCTATCTCTTGTTACATCTGAAATCTCTATCAACACGAGGAGCACACAGCATATCGATCCCCCGCTAATCCGCAGGTCAATCAAAACAGCAACACATCTCCAGCGACTGCATCCGCTTAGGATGGGAATAGCATGTGACAACGGCATCCGGCGCTGGCGTCAGTGGTACCACTGGCAACTGTGGCAGTTCTCCGCTGGTTTGCCTGTCTCGAGGCAGGTGCCAGTGGTCTGCAACCAGTTCAGTCCGGATTGGCTCGACTGGCAATGAGTTTGGCATCGCATCAGAGATGCATATTAACAGGCACATGTCCTTCACACCAATTCGCCTGGCCCTCTGGTGTGTATGAGTGATTGACACCGTGCTGTGTGCATTCGAATTATGCCTACCATTTAGGCATGGTCCACATGCATCGATTCTGTATTTGTCCTTGTAGCACAATTTGACCATTTGACATGGTCAAAGAGCCTGAGTCCACTGAGTCCAAGCTGCCAGCCTGTGGTGCCCTGGTTTGGGTCCTGCGGACTTCAGGCTGCGTTGCTACTGCCTTTCTCTGGCTTTGTCCTTCTCAAGACAGTTTACCACATGCAGCTGGTGGTGGGGGCACATCCTGGCAGACGGCAGAGCGGTGCACCCGTCTTTGGTCAAATTCTGCTTGTGAAGTCTGTCGCCACTGCGAGCTTCTCCGACTTCGTCCTTGTGTTCCTGCGACTGTGAGCCGCGTTTGGCAGCCATGCGGCACGCCCTTCGTGCCGCGCAAGTTTGCATGGCAGCCACACCGTCATCAAGCGTCACAAAGTCAGTCCGAGAAGGCGCTCCTGACGTGTCGCCTCTCATCTTCCCTCGCGCGGCCGCAGACATATTCACCAGCCGTGCAGATGCCTGAAAACTTAAATGCACCAAACGTTCATGCCCTGCCATCGGCGAACTGCCAGCATGTCACGAATCTGTCAACGGCGTATTGCTCTTGCCTATCAATCAGTGTCATCTGCCTATTGGTGTTCCGGCATCTTCGCATAGCGTAGCGATGAGCGCGGATGCGAGAGAAGCGAGGCGACAAAACTCAATGACGGCAAGCCCCAAAAGGGTACGACGACTCGTGATTCTCAAGTACCATCAGAAGTATAGCTTGAGCAGCTTTTGTCCGAATATCGTTTGGTTAGACAGCTGGCATTGCAGGCCTCACGAGGAGACCGTTGCTTTTACCATCCCACTTGCGATCCAGGCCGCGCACACATTATGTCTTATTCACAATCGTCATCGCTGTAATTAATTTTTACATGCTGAACGTGTGCATGCGATACAGTCGTTATTTATTGGATGGACGCTGCTCCACTCAACTTGGTTGCAGTGCTTCTCAACCAGACCTGCTGCCTTGTCAATCGTGGTCACTGATGGGACCACACCCGGAACTGTACATCTCCGATCGAGATCAAGTTGTGCTCGGCGGCACGGAGCTGCATGTGACTTGAGCTCATGCTGCTCAGTCGTGCTCTGCTTGCTAGCAAGGCAGTGTGTTCACGTTCCCACTCACCCTCGGTGCATGGAGCCACACAATGATGCTTCTGACAGCTATTCCCTGTTTCATCACCGGCTCTGTGTCTACCGAGCATTTGCACCTGCCACCACATAGCAGGTGAAGACGTGTCCTGTGGCAGTGCCGGCGGCGACATGTACACTGACGCCCCCTGATCCCAGACCCAACCTGACAGAGCTCCGCAGACTTCTTTCATCCACGTCGCTTTCCACAGCCTTCTTGTGGCCCAAACGTAACTCCATAGAGAACAGATGCTGTTTCCAGCTAGATCGTGTGTGCGTCGGCGTCGGCCACTCCTCAGCTCTCCATGGACCGGCTGTAGTCATGTTGCGCAGCCACTCCCCCGCCACTTTGCCAACTCCCATGTCATCATGCACCCCTTTGTACCGTCCGCGACTGGCCATAATGTAGGTGACAGGGCAGCTTTCACAGGGTGCGGCTGCATGGTGCAGGAACCTTCTCCTTCCGTTTGGCATGGTTCTTCAGCAGCTTGTGTTGGCCCAGCGTCGACTTAAACGAGATATAACTCTGCGGAAGTGATCGCTTGGCAGCGAACCAACAGCTTTTGCTGCCCTGGCCGTGAACACAAGTCACTCGAGATGCCAGCCAGTGGAGGTTGAAAGGTGCGGGTGCCGTGTCAGCATGTCGCTGCGCCGTTGTCACTCAAATACGTTCGCTGTGTGCTGTGTGTTGCTCAAGCACTCTGGAACACGACCTAGTCGAGCAACCTGGGCGTGGATGTATCTTCCAAGTCTGTATCGTTGGGGTGCTGCACACGCATCAGCTGCGTGCAGCCCTGAAGTGCGATAATGGGGGCGGCCCTGCATTAGCCGCGCTGCTGACCATCGCCACCTCATTGTGGGCTCCCAAACTGGTTCGCTGCATGAGGTAAAGGACAGCCTCGCAGCTACAGTTGTAGGGACATAACACTTAGCCTTGCGATGTCAGCTGTGTTAGCCGTCCTCTGGACATATGGAAACCAGTCGAGTCCAGATCTGAACCGCATCTGTGTGCATCGCTGGTGAGCGTGTGTGCCCTTGCTCTTGTGCTGACGGCTACTGCACTAACCTCTCAGGGACATGGGGATATGCTGCATTCACAAATGATGTGTGACAGTCGCAGAACATGCGGCTCAGCCCTGTACGACAACTGCTGCGTCGCCTGCCCAATGCAGTAGTCTAACTTTGACCGGCAGTCGCACCACGCCACAACCTGAAATTGCCTGAAAAATCATGTGGTTGGGAACGCTGACCTAAATCTCGTGCACCTGAATGTACATACTCCGAGTGACTCTCCATTCTGCTGCGCCTCCATGTGCCGAGGTGGCAACCAATCAGTATACTGTTCACCTCCTTCTGAGCCTGCCGCCCGATCGCAGGAGCCATGCGTCATGCTGTGCGGCACACACAGTTGTATGAATCATGGATCGCATCCCTCCATCCTCGCGCATCCTCGGAGCCGGCCGCACTGATATAGGCTGCCAGGAAATCAACGTGTACCGACGCCGTGCAGGGACCATCACGGCCGTACAGGAGTACCTGGACACGAATCTTCTGCCTCTGCAGCCGGGAGGTGGTCAAGGCGCCCCCCAACTCCTCTTCAAGTTACCAGTTGAATCGCACCGTTTCCTTACTGAGGCCCCGATATCACTTCTGGTGTGCTCCCAGAACACATTGACCAATTGGAGCGTGAGCGTCTCGTTCAACTTTTGACATGCAAACTTACTCTTCAGAATCACTGATCTATGTAGCAAGCAGTGCCGTAGCTGTGCGGCATTGAGGTGTATCGGATGACCCGACCACTTGCGCGAAACGTGGGCTGCCTGCCAGACATTGGGCTGGCGTGCAAGCCATGAAGTCAGCCAACTGGCTAACCATATTGCTTCCACCTCACTGTGGCGGTGCTATGTATGGGACCCAGGCAATCGAGCCTAGCTGTGTGTGTGCTATGTATGTGACCCAGGCAATCGAGCCTAGCTGTGTGTGTGCTATGTATGGGACCCAGGCAATCGAGCCTAGCTGTGGCGGTGCTATGTATGGGGACCTCAGGGCAATCGAGCCTAGCTGTGTTAAAAAGCAGGAGTGCTGTCACTGCATCCAGCCCATGCACTCAGGCCCCGGGGCCAACATGCCGTATGGCCAAACCCCCACTGATGACCACAGCTGCATCATGGCACATGACCGATCTGACCTGCAAGGTGATGCATGAGCATCATGGTTTTGTGAATATGCCACACGGATTCACACAATCCACGAAGTCGTTTTCGGCTGTGTGGTCCGCTGCTGCCCGGATACATTGCATGTTTGATCTACATGTCTTGTACGGACTTACGCCAGGGTATGCATGAGTTTACCACCGAACAACATGTGCTGTCACTTGCTGTCAGTGACAACGGTCAGCATCGTCTTGCATGGTGTCAAGCAGTGCTTGCCTGAATGTGCGGTCGTCTTCAAGACTCTTGAATTTACACCCGATCGCTTTGGCCATAACGCACTCAGCACTTGCCTCCCTGCGGTCGGTAGGTGTGTGTAAACTATGTAAAACGTGACTTCAGTATTGTTTTTCTCTTTGTGCCTTCATGACCCGTATGCGTGCCCTCGGAGTTGCCAATGTGCCTGGGGGGGGCTCACCACGGATTCGACGTCTGCCATCTTGGGGTCGTCGGGCAACATGGCACAGGCCTGTGGAAGCATCAAGATCAAACTTGAAGCTTGTGTGTGCGCTACAGCGTGCATAAGGAGCTCCAGTGCACGTGGCAGCATGTATACGTGCAGTGATATGACCATCTCTGCGACCCAAGCCGCGCATCCTTGTCCGGACATGCATGCACAGCTTTGGTCGCGGGATCCTGGCCTGGGGCAGCCGCGTTGCACATCTGGATCCGTCACGGTGCCTTGACCCACTTTTGTGCATGCAGACAGCACTTCACGCTGAGAGCGCAGCCTGGCTAGCAAACCCCTCCACCAGGAGATCCTCCACCATATGCCCGCTCCCAGACCGACGCCCCCACATGATTAGAATCCTCCCACACGACGATCCATTCAAGGCTAGCTACATATAGGCTGAAGACGCAAGCGTGCACATCTGCAGATCAGCCCAGGTGTGTGTCATCCATGGTCAGCTCACCGTAAACGGGTCGCACAGTGGTGACCTTTGTTTGCATGTGAAGATGCTTCAAGCCGTCATGTCTAGATTTGCAGCAGTTGGCAAAGGTTCTGGTGCACTGATGTCTTGGTATCAGGAGTCCAGGCCGATCGGTGTGGTGTTCGGCCTGAGCCAAGTGGATCGGCACTGCTCCAGATGACACCTTGACGTTACGACCTCACGCATGCACGAATCATGCAATCATTGATGCTGGAGATAACCTGTCATACCTGAATCTATCATGTAGCACAGTGGTCGTCGCGCTACTTGTTGACACCATGCTTCGGCAATAGAAGCCCTGCAATCGTTTGCACCACTATTCCATCTCTGCTGTGGGGGTCAAGACAACCCCCGCTAGTAGCACTGCAAATTTTCGCAAAGGCTTGTCAACCCCAGCTCACAATGCTTGTATGATCAATGGCAAGCGTTGATGCAGGTATCTCTGATCGCGGCTTCAGGTGCTGCTCACTAGCCCCAGCTCCCTGGGCTTTGACAAGACTAGCGGCGCTGATTTTTTGACATTTTCAAGCATCGGAGGAAGAGTCCGTTGACGCAAGCAGGTGTGCACACACTCTTTGTGCTCAACATAGTAAATCTACCCCCTGCATCCTTCCTGTTCCGAGGGCTGCAAGCTGCAGGTCTTATCGCACAGCATGCCTGCTCAGGACGATGACAAGCAGGGGCAGATTGCGCCGGTATTCCTCAGAGAAGCAGCCGGATGGAATGTTGCAAAGTCAATTCCGTGGCTGGTTGCCAAGGCCCAGGCCACGGGCGCCTGGCCTCCAGAGGAAAGTAGAAGCCAGCTGCTGCAGCTCCTGCAGCGCCCTGCGCTGATGGCTGTCGCCTTTGTTCTGGACCAGCTCGGGCATAGAGATGAGTACAGGCAGGACTACGTGCGGCTGTGCGATGCGGTGGCTGACGCCGCGTACGCACTGCTCCTCCCCGCCGCTGATTGCGCCGTTGTTGCACAGAAGCCTCGCCAGGAGCTCGACACGCTGAGTACATCTGAACGGTACAAGGATCTGTATTGTGCGCTGCGCGATCAAGTCGATCCAGAGCCTGAAGTCCTGCATGTGGAGAATGCCACCTGCATCAACAGGAACGCTGAACTTGCTGCAGCGCACATTTCCAATGCTGCAGTGGAGCAGGTTACAAAAGCCTTCAAAGCCATAGCCAAGAAGGTAGAAACCAAGCGCATTATGCAGCACGCCCTGGTGTCCGAAATCAAAGATCGATTGCTACCACACGCAACATTGGCATCAAGGGCATTGGTGGCATCGGCAAGACGGCCATCGCTGATGCTGTGTACAGACGAGCAGCGCAGGAGCAAGGGAAGAAGCAATTTAACAATGCGGTGTGGCTTGAAGTCGGCATGAATTCCAGAGACGCGCTGCCCCTGCTGCAGAAGGCGTTCAAGCAGCTCTTCCCTGAACACGAGTGTCTGTATGAGACTGCAGGCGCATGCCTCGAGGCACTGACGCAGCTTGTGTATGCATCCAGCAAGAAGGTGCTGCTGGTGCTGGACGATGTGTGGCCATGGCCCGACGCATGCCAGAGTGCAGTGGCGGCGCTGAACTTTGCTACGCGGCCGGAGCTGAGGGTAGCAGGCAGCCGGCTCATCGTCACGACGCGGCAGCCCTGCACGCTGTCATACATGCCCCCCCAGGTGGGCGCCAGGCCGATGGAGGAGCTGCACGTCATTGATGTGCCAACCGCTCTCATCTGAGCATGCCTTTGAGCTGTTTCGGGACCACGCTTATGGGACTGGCTCCTCCATGCGAATCTGCCGTCCTTCATCCACAGTGAGAGCTGCAAAGAAGCCGTCGATGCTTGTGGCGGACATCCCAAGGCTCTAGTGTTCCTGGCAGCAAGGTTGCGGGAGAATTGCAACAGCTCCCCAGAAGTGGAAGGCATGCTTAGCAGAAGAGCGCAGGCTGCGGACGAGGGCCGAAGATGCCGCCAGCATGGCTTGCGCCCGCAGTGTCGACTTCATGCCGCGCACTGTCATCGAGTGCTTCCTGGACTTTGCAGCGTTCCCGTCCACAGAGCAGCAGCCGGTCCCGGAGGCTCACCTGGTGCACCTCTTTGTCTCGCACGCGCCCCTGCAACTCGCCCGCCGCCCTCGCTGCCGCGCAGCGAGCACTGCATGAGCTGGTGCAGCATGGCCTTGTTTGAGGCGCGGACAGGCGAAGATGGGGAGAAGGGGTACTGGCTGCATGCTTTCATGCGTGGTATCGCGGTGTGGCGCTCCAGAGACGCGGCGGAGCGGTGCCTTCTTGAACCCGGCCTCGAGGCACAGGAGCAGTCGGAGGACTGCGGAAGCGGCGTGTGCTATCTCAGCTACGGCCCCCTCCGCCCTGCAGGAAGCAGTCTCAGGCCTGGGATGTCGACCCAGTCGAATACTGTAGATTGGGCGAAGTTTCTGGACATGCCGTCAACAGGCGCGCATGCATATGCTCAGCTGCGTTCGTGCATCGTGTCTCAGGTGACCATCCCGGCTCAAGTGAGATGGCCATCCCAACTGCGCTACCTGTGTGTCACTCGGGCGGAGATTGAGGATAATGGCCACTTGACAGCGTATGCAGCCTCCGATCAAGGGGCACGGCCCCAGCTGCCAATGCTGAGCTTCCTGTGCGTGCGCCAGACTGAGGACGCTGATCGCGTCATCGCGTCCGTCCTGCCTGCCCCACAGCTGGTCCATCTGGAGGTGGCCAGCCTCGGTGAGCTGAAGATGCTGCAAGATCGCATCAGCAAGTGCACTCAGCTCATGCACCTCAATCTCAGCGGTTGCGAGCGCCTCACACATCTCCCAACAGGATCGGTGACTGCAAACAGCTCGCACACCTCGACCTCAGCGGGTGCGAGGGCCTCATGCATCTCCCAGAGCGGATCGTGACTGCACCCAGCTGGCAAACCTCCGACCTCAGCGGGTGCGAGGGCCTCATGCATCTCCCAGAGCGGATCGGCGACTGCACCCAGCTGGCACACCTCGACCTCCGCGGGTGCAAGGACCTCATGCATCTCCCAGAGCGGATCGCGACTGCACCCAGCTGGCACACCCTCAACCTCAGCGGGTGCGAGCGCTTCATGTATCTCCCAGAGCGGATCGGCGACTGCACCCAGCTGGCACACTTCGACCTCAGCGGGTGCGAGGGCCTCATGCATCTCCCAGAGCGGATCGGCGACTGCACCCAGCTGGCACACCTCGACCTCCGCGGGTGCAAGGACCTCATGCATCTCCCAGAGCAGATCGGCGACTGCACCCAGCTTGGGCACAACCTCGACCTCCGCGGGTGCAAGGACCTCATGCATCTCCCAGAGCGGATCGGCGACTGCACCCAGCTGGCACACCTCGACCTCCGCGGGTGCAAGGACCTCATGCATCTCCCAGCGAGGATCGGTGACTGCACCCAGCTGGCACACCTCAACCTCAGCGGGTGCGAGCGCTTCATGTATCTCCCAGAGCGGATCGGCGACTGCACCCAGCTGGCACACCTCAACCTCAGCGGGTGCGAGCGCTTCATGTATCTCCCAGAGCGGATCGGCGACTGCACCCAGCTGGCACACCTCGACCTCAGCGGGTGCAGAAGTCTTATCACACCTCCCGAAGAGTATTTGTGATCGAGGGCCGCTGATGCACATAAACATCGAAGGCTGTGAACTTTTGAAATATCTAGGAGCCTCACAGAGATCACCAGCTGGCGGGAAACTGTAGCACATTCCCCCATGTGCTGGGTGCGCCGCCACACCTCCTGTGTCCCAAGCTGAGAGCGTGCACCTCCGCACGTGTGGTGCTCAGCTGTTCTTGCATGCCGTTGGGAGTGCAATGCCACCTAATGAACCTGTGCTTGCGTTTTCATTGCTAAAACTCAATGATGACCGAGTTCCTATATACCGTCGCTACTGCGGAGTCTACCTGTGTTGACATGTCTGTACACAGGTGATGTGCATTCAAGGCTCTTGCCCTCTGTTTCGCATGTGAGTTCCATTGCGAACACAACTTCGAGTAGCTGAGAATATGTTACCACACACACGAGCATTCCCTGTTTCATTCGTCGCCTACGGTGCTGTGCAAGCAAACACGGCTGTGTCAGTGACTGTTTGCTTGCGATGGAGTTTTCTGTACAGCTTTCGCCCTGCTAGCAGCTTTAGCAAGCTCCACCAGCGATCTACGTCTTGTGGAGCCTCCATGTGCAGCGTTGTGAGTAAACTTCAATACATGATGTAGGGTTCTCCTGAGAGATGAACCTGCACAACCATGGAGCTGCTAAACACACTTGGCTCGCAGGGGCCATCAGACACAGTTTTAGCCATCATGGTGACTGGGCCCCTCTTTTTGGTGCATGCTGGCAGGAAAGGCAAGGTGGGGGCTCTGCCTGATGTACACTCCTCATCGTGCCACGTGTGCCCTGCTCGTGCAGGTGCTGACACCGTGACCAGACATGCGTCAGAACTTCTCCTTTATGCTGTCATCTGTGCAGGCTTCGGCGACCACATGTCTCCTATCAGCCAGTGCAGAGAAGCTGCTGTGCCCGTGCTGGCCCATCTTGTGGGCGTGTTTTTAGGGCCTGGCGCTGCTGCATGCCACAATGGGCGCCAGGATTCGACTTCAGCTGGGGCTCTGGCGACATGGTGTTTCAGTTGAGCAGCATTTGAGGATAGCTGACCTGCAAAAGTCGCCACTGCTGGTGTCTTTGCGCCTTGTGTGTCGGGATCCTGTGATGCACATGCCCTCCGGTGGATGCATCACTGCTGTTGTTTGTTATCTGCACTGTTCCAGGTACTGCAAGTTGTCACCAGTCTGGCGTGTGGCATGTAATGCTGGCATAAGGTGGGGAGTTGCCGACTGACAGTCCAGTGATCATATTTGCGATGCCTGTGAGCAAGACAACTGATGTGAACCTGTGTTTTCAGCATGGACCAGGTTCTCGCTTTTGAAAACACACATGACTGTCCATGAAACCATGCCAGTGTGCTGGTTAGGTGCCTGGCACAATGTCGCTGAGGGGAACCCCGCCTGACCTGTGGTGATGGGGGTACCAGTGATTCTGTAACACTTGGTTCCCACATAAGCTCAGTGTGTTACCATTGCTCTGTAGTGATGCAGCCTCTGTGGCACCCTGCAGTGGAAATTGAGGCACACTGATAGATCCAGGCATCTCGACGCGGCTGCATTGCTACTTTGTGTAGGCACCTCTTTGCAGCTGCTTTGTCTCTGCTGCATGCTTGCTGCGGGCCATTTTGTTGCATGAAGCCCATCAACTTTATTTCCACGGTTGAATATCAGAGTAAACACATGCCTTACAGCCCTGAATTGAAATTGATGTGCAAGGGTAGCTCTTGGAGGTGTCCTTGAGGCATGCAGGGGTGATGCTCATTCCGCACCTGCTCCACTGCCCCGACACAATTCACACGCTTCCAAAGGCCTGAACGTGAGGTTAGTCCTTGCAAACGGCATGTGCAATACACTTGCATCTTGCAATGCACGGGCAAATGCTGCATGCAAGTGTGGGCAAAAAGGAGGTCTGTGTGTCCGCATGCCAGCTGCCATGCAGCACCTGCCTATCGCGCAGAATGAGTCTTTTATGCAGCATGCGCGTGTCGACGCGCTGGCAGGGTGTTTGCTACACCATTGTTCGTGGCAGCATGCCGCACATAGCAGAGTCCCGTGAGCATTCACTTGAGCAGCATGCTGAACCTCGCAACATAACTTGCAATGCAATGCAACGAAACTGGTACTGAATAGCTTCCAAGTATAGCAGATCAAGACAAGTCCAGCGTATCATGCTTGTGGGCGTAGATTTTATCACACACACCCAGGCTTAAGGCCACACTGCAGCCACTGTCGGGCCACTTGTGATCACACATAGCCTTGACCCCGATACTCTTTGGCCACATGCAGTGTGCAAGCTGTCACAACGACCCATATTAAGTTACAGATTGGGTTCTCCATGGCTACTACGCCAGCTCTAAACTACACGATGGCTTGAGCGGCCAGACTGGACCACTCCAGAGCCAGCTTGCATGATGGAGGTGTTTAGCATTCCTGCAGTAGAAGAAGGATTGAGTGGAATTTGATCAGCTGACATACATTGTGATTTTTTTCTGAGCACGGTCTCTATCTCGAGATAACGCCGGGACCGAGAAAGTTCAGCTGAAACAGCGCCTACGAGGTCACACCTGGGAAGCTGAAAATTGATAATAAAGTCGCACCGAGTCACGCCCATTGTAGATTGATATCAATGAAATCTAAGCCTCTCAAAATGATTTATGTGTTGCAGGGGACCCATACGAGTCTCAAGTGACTACCTGCCACACAGAAGCAGAAGCTGCAACTCAAGGTGGGCAAAGCTGCAGAACTACGTGTTGAGGCTGCACAGAGCGATGTCTTGATTTGATTTCATCTTCAGTAGTGTAGGTCTTCTCGACATGATCTCCGCATGGAAGCACAACTTGCAAGCTGGGGCATAGGTTTCTGCTGAGGTTGAGACGTGCCGCCCTCTTCGCAAGAAATTGTCTGCGATCATGGCGCGAGCACATGCCACCGGTCAAAGAGGTGTTAAGGTAACAAAATTACGTGCCACAGCACCGCGCCTCGTATTCAATGTCGAGAACACTGTGCCGGTAAGGATCAGGATAGCCTCGACGAAATGCCCGTTGCGCTGAGCACAGCAACTTAATGACAGCGCCATTGATAGTTTTGAAATTGCATTAACGTCGTGCGGGAGTCAGTGCGGAGGTACCGGTTACAGGCAGCTGCATCAACAGACGATGGCCTGACAAAAAACATAACACCATATTGAGCCAGCAATCAAGCCAGGATCCTGAAGTCACCGACAGGATGTTGTGTCGACGTGCACTTCACGTGCTTGGTCGCCAGATTGAGCATTTCAAGTAGCCACTCAATGCATGTACACATTGCGATGGACGGTCCACAGTTACTGAAGATTTCGAGTGAAATCAAAGGGATTTTCATATTCATGCAGCAGGTTGTACCCACCAATCGTGATACTGCGTGTGCTTGTGGAAGCACAGTAGCTCTAACGTGACAGCAGAAGAGGTGGTTTTACAGTCAATCAAGTAAGCACATCCTGCGGCAAACACATTTACAAGGGCTCCACAACACGCTACCAACAGTATTTATGGCAACCATTCCATTCCTGAAGCCTGCACACACTCGGACGAATGTGTTTTGGCAGGCGCACAACCTTCCGATCACCCACTCTGACCAATCCCATAGACTAGTCTTATTACTGCCGATCGCCCCGAGCACCAGGGGGCATAAACTATCAACGTTACTGGTTTGTCACACTCCGACGGCACTACTCCTACATTCTCTTCTGCTGTGAATTGTTCACCCAAACATACACCTGCGCCCATGCTGAATTGCCAATCAGCACCAGCAAACAGTTTCCGCCACTGCCGCTGGCCTCTTCGTTGGCCACCAATGACACATACACCCACGTGAGCATACAAATGGGGCACATGCACACGCTGAGCCGCGCCTCGCCTCAGACTGTAGGACCTGTTGTAGGCGGCTTGCTGAGGCTGCAACACTCTCGGCGCATCGGCTTTGCTCCACAAGACGCAGTAGTGCCTTTATGAAATAACTTCAGACCTGAACGATACTGCAGTACTGCCATACACGATCAAGGGCCGTTGCCTGGTGTGGTGAACTGCGTGTGGACACCACACCGCCAAGTAGGCATCATCCACCCCAATACTTGCTCAGTCCTGCCAAGCAGCCGGCAATGACGTCGCCGCTTATCCAGCAGCGCGGCCAGAGCAAGTCAAGTGCCCCCACGCGGAACCCCATGTGCATTGGCCCTGCGCAACAGCTGCTGAGGCTACATCACCGCTCTCATTTTCACCACAGGCAGGACTGCCAACATACGACTACCATGCCAGCAGGTGAATATGGCAAATAAGCATCCGAATCACCCCGTTTGGATGCAGGCAACGCCTGCAATTTTTCATCAGAGGCACGACTAATAATGCTCATGTTAGCCGGGGGGGGGGGGGGGGGGGGGGGGGGGGGGGGGACATATCACAGGGACGGGGCTTCAAGGTCATCTCGTTCAGGTATTGCTGCGGCAATGGACAATCCGGTGGTAGTGCGGTCGATATCTCGTGTGCTCCTTGCTAATGGTATGGACTGGTCTGAACCTGAGTCCCCAGGATCAGCTCGGGTGTTGACTGTGAGCAAGTACAGTGAATGTGAAATCGTGGCTTGCAAAGCGCACATACCATACACTGGCGTCATTGAAGGCACTGCGCTATCCTGCATATACACACTCGAGATGCAGTTTGGGGTGCCAGCTGTGCCAGCTGTCATGTAGGATCCTTCTGACTCACGGTTTTCAAAAGAAATATCTTGAGCTAGAATGTACCACACATTCTCTCTCAACAACATGCTGAACACGGTAGATGCCCATGAGCACTCTGGAAGCTGCATGCCGAAACTTGCAATAGAACTTGCATGGTCTGTTTATACTCCAGTGTCGAGACAGGTCCAGTGTATGAGCTTGACAGTGCAATCAGTTCTGGACGATCATACCCAAACTTACAGTCAGGCCCAGAATGCACACTTCCTAGCGGTGGCTCGATGCCCGGCCTCTGTCCTTTGCAACTATAGTCAGGCCCAGACTGCACACTGCCACCACTGTCTGACGCGGTTCTGATCACCTACAGTCATGCTTACACTGCTCTTATACTATCCAGTGCGCGGAATCAGGTGAGCCCATCTTCTTTTTCTGTACGCAAACTACACCTATCTCACGACACAAGGGATTGATCAGGCTGAGTGGACCTGTGCAGGGCCAGCTTCCTATGGATGTACCTGCAGTACAAAGAAAGAGTGATGCACTAATCGTGCCTGATCAGGTGTCGTAATGTGTGTCTGCCCTCTGAGCATAGTCTCTACCACCCTGGCCTCGAGTTTCAGCTCATCCCAGGGCCTGA
>JALAAN010000033.1:0-15000 GCA_023078555.1 Ulva prolifera
GTAGCCCACAATGCAGAGGTCCACCGAATAGCATACACACAATTTGAGCTTCGCACTTAAAACAAACAAGTCTAGCTAGTATATTCATGGTCCAGGATAACACAATCGTTTAGTTTCAGCCCATACATTCTCCCTAGCGACCGGATCCAGCTACGGAAGTAGCCCACAATGCAGAGGTCCACCGAATAGCATACACACAATTTGAGCTTCGCACTTAAAACAAACAAGTCTAGCTAGTATATTCATGGTCCAGGATAACACAGTCGTTTAGTTTCAGCCCATGCATTCTCCCCAGCGACCGGATCCAGCTACGGAAGTAGCCCACGGTACAGATGGCCACCGAATATGATACACACAATTTGAGCTTCGCACTTAAAACAAACAAGTCTAGCTAGTATATTCATGGTCCAGGATCGAACGATCTGTAGTGTGTCCATGGGCGCAGCGTAGACCGATATACGCGTTATCAAAGGTGACGAAAGGAAGGCAGTAAGCACCTCAGCCTGGAATCGCGCGTCGCATGAGGGGCCAAGCGCCATATGATACACCAGTGGCTACTCCGAAGCCATTAATATGCAGATATTTGACTATGTGCAGCCTAAACGAGCGTTATTGACGCCCAGGTTTGTCATCCTACCAGCCACGAGATGGACTGAACGATACTTTCAACCGGCGAAGACAGTGACTTCCACGTCTGATCACGCGAAATCTACAGACACCAAGCGCAGGATAGACTTGACTGTCATTGGGTACCAAGAATCTAGTGATTCGTAGGCGGCGACGGATCTGGGAACCAGCTCACCTGCGTGTCCCCACGCTCAACAGAGTCTCACGATGCCGCCACAGCACTCGTGCTCGGCAAACAGAACGCAAATGGGTACGTAAATTGTCTCTACGTCGACGGACGACGCCGGCGCATGCTGATCTCGAAAATCGGGGACCGAAGCAGGTGGCTTGCACACAAACACACGCTCCTGACGATCCACATGCATCACCCAGAACGCGCAGGCCCGTACCGAACACCCACAGATACTCATAGGTACAGCATATCGCACGATCGGCGACCACGGTCGTCGCAATATAGGCATTCGAGTGGCGCTGAAGTCGCGCTCGATCACCCGGGAGAGCTCCCCAAACAGCCCTCCGGGTGCGGGTCCCTGGTCAAGTCATTCTTGTAGTGCACGCGCTGACCCGAGCCCCACGGTAACCCATCAACCGGCGGCTACGCTGACTAGCATGACAGTAACAGTATCTGCATACTGCGACAACTCTGCCGATGATGTACACCACCGCTTGGTGCAGTCGTTGCCATGTGCATCAGCAGCCGGAACCTCGTGCTGGTCACTGGTGCTACTGCGATCACCTGGGCACATCAAAGTCCTCGTAGTTGTCACATATCTATTGTTAGACATCACGTTCATCTGCTGGTATGTCTCGTTGGAAACCGTGACAACGTCGTGGAGCTGCGAGTCGCCGTAACCTGCCCCGCTGTCTCGTGTCGCTCACGCAACCCCCGTCGCCAGTAGTGAAGAATAAGCAATGGGATAGAGTGGAGATGAAAGCAGATTGCAGCACGTGCCACCAGGCAAGCCGGTGTTGCAGCAGCTGGCAGCACCGGCCGGTTCGACGATCCGTTACTGATGGTGTGCGTGCTGATCTCTCAAATTCACACCACCACCACAAGTCAAATTAGCATATAATTTTCTTGTGGCTCATGCACTCTGTGCAAAGCCCTCAATCCGTGCGGTTCCTGTGGCGGGTGTGTCAAGCACGCCGGCCTGATTTGCTGGCGCAACCAGCATGGCGCTGATCGTAATCACACAATGAAATACTATATATTTTCATTCATTGGTATATCAACTCAGACTCGTCACAGGCGCCGTGTGGTCTGTCCGTGCCCGCGTCAGTGTGGTGTCCGCAGCCAGCGGCTTTATCCCGGATTGACATACCAAGTGGCAAACACGCGGGTTGCCTCCAAGATCGATGACCCCAAATGACATGCTGCGATGCGGTGCACCTTGCGCCGGCCGAGCCACCCACGACGAAATGCCGCACACAACAACACCAGCCTCAGTACAAATAAATACAACATATCTCAACTTAAAGACTACCTTAGACAATTGCTACACAGATTACAGGGAACGGGCAGATGCCAATTGCAGGTGGCTGTGGAGCAAACAGAGCTGCCCACATCACGGCAAACCAAACTCATTAGCGTGACGTGAGAGCATTCCCGGACATTCTTCCGAACAGGATCTCATCATAGCCGTTTCTCAGCACATTCATACGCCACAACAATTCACCCACACACTGCCCACATAAGCACCGTGAGATACACAGATCAGGAGCCCCACATCCATGCCTAACCCACCAAATCCTGCCCTCCCCCCACAAACAACAACACCGCCAGCTGCCATGGCAGTTGTGGATGATGCGGAGCTGCACAGACTACGGGGCTGCTCGAGCCTGCAAAAAGGCCTGCACCATATCCTGCTCGGCCTCCTCCGACCAGTCGAAAAACCCGTGCGCAGCCTGGCTGCGGAGCCGCTCATCGTACAAACTCGACCCCCGGTCCGGCGGCGGCCGCCCGTCATGGCCCTCTGCATAGTATGGTACAAATTGCAGTACCCCCCGACCCTGACTGAGATGCTGCACCTCCTGTGCGAGGGACGCTAGCTGCTGCCGTGGCTCAAACATGTTCTCATGGATGATGGAGTCATGCGTGATGGCGACATCCGCGGCGTCCGATACGAGGGTCAAGCCGATGTACATCGGCGCATTGTGCGCGCTGGCGTCTAGCGTCGTGTCCGCTGCAGACTTGCTGTGCACGACAACGCGCTGCCCGGACAGCTCCACGGTCGCACTCAGCATGGACCGACGCCGTGCGCACCGCCGCCGGCACAATGGGCAGCTGAACTCGCAGTGCAGCCACCTTCCGCGTCCTGACCACGAACTCCAGCTCAGGCTCGGGGTGCAGCGGCTCTAGGATCATGGTGTTGGCTGGCGAGCGGATCGCGACATAGGGCAGGAGCATCTTGCCTTTGGCTTCATTTGCCGAGATGAAGTCTTCCAGCAGCTTGTAGGCAATCTTCTCGACCGAGTCTATGTCATGTGTGTCCGTGCGCATCCGCACGGGGGTCCACGCGACCTTCAGGCTGTCCGCTTGCTTGCACATGAAGTCGAGTCGCTTTTCGAACTCCACGCGCACCGTCGATGTGTCCACAAACTTCCAGGCCACAGCCGAGCACGAGGCCCCATTGGGCCGGCTCGGCCCGAGGCACGCCGTCAGAAGCATCGGCTCGCCCAGATACATCTTGATGGAATCCCAGCTCGCGAACGACATGTCCTCCAGCTGTCGCACCATCTTCTGTCCACCCTTCGTCATCGTGCTGCATGCACCGATGCTTGTCAGAATAACTGTGAAGCAGCAGCGCGCAACTCATGCACCACCACACCCACACACACACACCCAGACACCGCAGTTGTGTGGGGCACACTACAACGATGTGGTGCAGCAGTCCCAGCACATTTTGCATGAACATGGGAATCAACACACTAGCCCTCAGGGTTACCCACATGCACGCAGCACACACAGGGAGATGCTGCGAAGCGCACTCGAATGCATACGCGTCCCTTGCGGCAAACACAGCGTCTGGGATCTCGCAGGTTGTACCCTCACCGAGCCCGAGCCGCATACCGTCCGTGCGCTTGTATGAATACATGAGAGCCCGGTAGTCAGCGCGCGTCAGCAGAATGTCGCGCAGCTCTTTGCAGTCTGCCTTGTACGGCGCGATGACGACAGTGGCCGTCGGAAGGCTGCGATCCTCCCCTGACAGGTCAATCGCGTAGTTCGGGTTCCGGTAGGTCTCCGGGTCCGCACCAGCCTCCTGCCAGCCAAAGTTGACCCCTTTGATGCCCGTGTTCTGCTCTGCAGCCTCTCGCGGGGTCTTCTTCAGATCAGAGGTGCAAAAGGTGACGAAGTTGAAGCTGGTCGCGAGGTTGACCTTGCGACCCTTCATCATGCGGATGTCCTCGCTCGACCTGAAAGCAACCCGTGTCCCTCACGGACAAACCCTAGCACCTGCAGTGGTTGATGGTACATTCTCCACGCAGCTGCCGCGGTTCAGTAAATATTGTGATGCACAGCACGCGGTGCCCTCAAACACATGTACCACGTGCCAGCCCGATCATAGCAGCCATGCCAAAGCAAACACACAGGCAAGGAGCGCACGGATTGTGAAGTAGCCGGAAGCCCAGGCCACGCAGGCGCCTCTGACCATGCACCGCAAAGATGTGCCAATGCATGGTTGAGCAGGGCTGGCCGAGGGCGTTGAACACAGCCGTCCATGGCATAACAACCTCCGCCTTCTCTTGTTGCACCCTGCCTTGGTGATCGATGTTCGTGATCCCGTATGTTTTGCACGGGCTCTGGTGCGGGTCACATGACAGAATGTACTGGCACTGGCGGAGCAAATTGGCAGACCCGCATGCCATATTCGCCTGCTGAAGACCTCTTTGATGCTGGGTGAAGAGCTGCGGCACTTGTTGCACCCACGCTTGCACCTCCTCCAGCACATGCAGCTTCCGGCCGGCCACACGCTCAAAGGTCGGGCGATTATATCCGGCTGGTCGAGGTGGCAGGGCAGGCTCCAGAAGTAGGTGCCCATGGCCTTGTAGCACGTCTCGGCGGGGAACCCGATGTTGTGCGTGACACCAGACTTGTGCACCATGAGCTTTGCCTGATCGAGCGTCAACCCCGGCAGCTGAGCAGTGTTGCCCTGAGCTGCAGTTCGCAGAGGCGACCCGATAACGGACAGGGCGGAGGGCGCTCCAGCATTAACCCGGTCTTGCCCGACCCTGGCATGCCCACAACAATGACTCCGTTGGCATGGTCGGCTGATGGCTGTCCTGCCAGCAACAGATCCTGCACGGAAGACTAGCCTTGTACATTGCGTGGTAGGGGTCACATAACAAAGGGCAAAAACACCAGTGACAGCGGTGTTTTCTTTTAAAGATGCTGCACGAGGACAATATCATTTCATGCACATTGCCCATCACAGACACTCACAGATCACACACCCTACAGTCGGACAAGACGTGAGGGTCAGTGCGCATGTGGCAAAGGTCAAAGAAGGAGCACACCGCGCCGGTGATGGCTCTGACACTCTTTCCAGGTCCCATGTGCTGGTCTCTGACCCTCAGCTTGTAGCTGAAAGGCTGTGCCGTGGTGTCCTTGCATGACTGCAGCAATGCGGCCACCTGCGTTGGATTGCGCACTGTGACGGGCACACGGTGATCAATAGGGGCCCAGCGTGCGCCACGTCTGGGTCCGCCGCTGCCTCTCCCACCAGCACCCCCAGGGTCACCGCCGCCGCCGTCGCCGCCGCCGCCGCCGCCCCCAGCAGCGCCGCCGATATCGCCTCGGGCTCCATCATGACTGTTGCGTCCCAGGCTGCCTTCACCAACGCCGGTGCCACTGCTGCTGCCTGCACCTCCATGCGAGCTCGGGGTATCACTTGCCCGCGCGCCGCTGTGCCCATGCACGGGGCTCCTAGCACGCTTCTGGCCTCCAGTCCCCGCGCAATCGCCCACGATAGCAATCGCTTCTGCGCAGACCTCTCCCGTGTTGCGCTCGCCTGAACTAGGATCTTGCCGTGACTTCGTTTGCCGGGCTGGTGCTAGAGCGCCCCTCTGGCCACTCCTGCTGCTATCCCTTCGCCGACGCATCGCTGGCGGCTGCGCAGAGGCGCCTCCGTCACCAGTCAGATCGATCGCGCCCGCGTTGTCTGCTGCACGGGCTGCTGATGCCCGTCGCTTTGATCCGATACCCTGCCCTCGCGTGACATCACCAACCGGACGTACGCGGGCATCAGCGGTGAACGCAAACTGCTGACGTGTCGCGTCCGTCTTGGCGGCAGCCTTCAGACTTGTCAGGTCAGCAGGTGTAAAACCCGATGTCACAATGACTTCAGGGTCACATCCATCAGGCCATGGAATCTGCATGTTGCGTAGGTATAGTTCATGACAGACACTACTAACAACATTTCCGGGCTTGCTTAAGCGGGCCGAGTTGTCTCTCAGGCTCATTGCACGAACACAGAACCACAGAGAGCAGCAATTTATGCTCAAGGATGGTGAATTTTAACAGCGCGCACCTCATCAAGTGGTGCTCTGTGCCCTTGTCGCGTCCGTGACCGCTCGAGGATGGTCGCCCAGGAGGTCTTGTCAAACTGCTCTGAACCGATGAGCGCTGCACGGGGAATGCAGGCCAGTACCGACAGGGCCGTGCCGACATCATCGTCGCTGTTGACCCAGGTCGTGGCCGCAGCAACCTGGACGAGCTTCCATGAGAGCGACAGGCCCTCCGCATAGGAATGGTGCCACATCAGCTTGGACAGGTCAGCAATTTTTGAGTCTGTCGAGCTCTCGTGGACAGCTTTGATGCAGTGCGCGATTCCCCACACAAACAGGGTCAGCAGCGCCGGCAGCGTCGGGCGCGGGAGCTGCTGCAACTGCTTCAGCAGCTGCATGGTAGTCACGTGCACTGTCACGCGCAAACAGCCATGGGCATCAGGGTCAAAGGCTCGAGCAATGAGCAGCTCGCCTGTGTCCCTCACCAACTGGAGGTACCGAATGTCCACCTTGCCGATCTGGGGTTGTGGCGCTGTCATTTCGCGTGACATGGAGAGGTGCTGCACGCGCATTGAGTACGTGAGGCACTGCACCTTGTCGCCGCTGCGTTCCTTTTCCGCCTTGCAGTGAGACAGCCCGATGTGGAGTCTCGCCGAGTTCTCACTCCGCTGAGCCTGGGATGCCTGCACATCGCCCGCACGTGCTCGCGCCGGTGCTTGTTTCTTCGGCGGCCGCGTCTTGGACGGCCGCGGTGCCTTGAAGTCAAAGCCGACAGGAACAAACTCCTGGACCACCAGCGTCTGTTTGCTGCGTTGCCTCACCCACATCGGCACCTCGACTGAGATGTCAGGGAGCACATCTTCCACCGCTGCCAGCTTCGTCCAGTCCGCGAGGCTTAAACTGTGCAGCCCATCCATTACTTGCATTGCTGATGACGCTGCATGCATGTGGTCGGTCAGCGAGGTGCTATCAATGCAAGGACTGGCATAGTCGGCATCATCACAAACCGACCCCACCCTTGTAGACACATCGGCTGGCAACGCAACTGCGACAGGCGTGCTACAGCATCGGAACTCCTCTGTATTGGCATGGTATACAAGCATTCACAGTGATCGCTGACACACAAAGATTTTATTTTTTCCGTGTTCATACGTGCGCACGCACCCTACGCAAGCAACCCTTGTGGACACATCCTGTTGTGCCGCAGCCAAATAAAAATCACACTTCTGCACCGTGACACAGATCCAGGCGGAGGGGATCATTCGGTGGCCACGTCACTCTAATACATAGCAGTGCGGAGGGACACCACGTGCGGGCGATTCCAGTCACACAACAGAACGACCCAGAGTTCATACCATGCTCACATCGCCGACTCGATGATGTTCGACCACGCATCGCTTTCGCGACTGGGCCCGCCTCAAGGTTTTTGAGGCCCTTGCTGGACTTGCGGCGTGCGGCCCGCATGCTCACATCGTACGCCTTCCGCAATTTCTCCTTCTCAGATAGTGGCTTCGCTTCGTAGCGCTGCCGCTTTCGGTGGTTGTACCTAGCAGCCTTATCCGTCATCAGAGCGTTGGTCGGGACAATCACACCATCAGCCGCGTCGTCCATGAGATCGGCTTTCACGAGGTCAAGCGTGCCTTCACAGCACACTGGTGTAATACATTGGCCAATTAAATGCACAAATGACGATAGCTGAGTCGCAACACGGATGCACGCAATGCACTCATCTACTGACTCACGCGTAAACCTGTCCTCATGTGCAGTCACCAGGAGTCGTGCACACAAGGTCATCCTTCAAATGTCAACCAAATTAACAGTTCAGTGCATGTGCTCAATATCGCACCTGCGCTGCGGTGCAGTGTGCCCGGCACAGTCACCAACACGATCGCGTCCAGAGCTGTGCCACTGTCCTTTGAACTCGACAAGCACGTGATGCATAGTCCGTCGACAAGCCGATCTGGCGGCGGTGTCTTCTTGCACGCGGGCGCGTTGCGGCAACGCGCGCGACCGGGCGGCGGAGCCGTCAGGCATTCAAATACTGCAGCATCAGCAGGCGTCTGCGCGGAGAGCAGCCCGGCTTGAGCTTGCACCACCGTGTGCGGGGGCTGGCACCGACTGTCCCTGCACTGCCGCGACGGGCATGCATTCTCCGATGAGGGCGACCCCATCACCATCACAGTCCGATTCGGTGTAGGCGCCGTAATCGTCACCCATGAGTGCATCGTCGCTGTCACCCGTGTCGACAGCGCAAGGAGGCTGATCAGCATCGACGGCTTCAGACTCCGCGCCAGTGTCTGAGGAGACACAGCATGCATTGCCGAAATCTTCCTCATCACTGTACAACTGAACGCTCCCTGCGGGCGAGGACTCATCCTTCCGCTCGGCAATGCGAGCCTTCTCGGCTGCCTGCTGGTGGTTCGCATGTACAGCACAACAGCGGGCGCATACATAGCTGCCTCGCACTAGGCCCACCCCCTCGATGGAGCAGACCCGCTTGCACTTGGGGCAATACCACGTTGTGGCGTCGCTTGTTGTATCGCACACCCTCAGCACCACTGCATGGCAGTGCTGCTTGGCGCTGCACATGCAGCTGTCATGCGTCAACGAGATTTTATTCTTGCAACGGCCCCTTCACACTATCGATGTAATGGCATCGTGTGACCTCAGATTTGTCCCGCATGTCGCACGTGGGCAGCCCAAGGGCGCGTGCGAAATCTCGAGCCGGCAGGAGTGCGAGGGCCGGGTCAGACCGGAGACGCTCGAGGACGAGTCTCAGGTCCTTGTCTCCCGCAATCTGAGCCTTCGACCCCCGATCCCCACGTAACACGCATCTCAACCCGCACGTGCCGTCTGCCTCCAACAGCTTCACGTCCGTCCAGCGCTGACATCCACGACAATAGTACACGACTGTCGCATCCCACCCGTCTTGACTTTGTCGGAACAACACATCATCAATGTGAGGATAACACACCCTTGACTTCGTGGGCCCGACACTGTTGGTGCAACCGGCAACATGGCACTCGTCCGCCCGAGTCGGCCACATGTTGAATGCAGTTGTCCTTACTGGCACGCGACTTGGGGGCATAGAAAAGCAGCCACTCCATGCCGTCAGACATGTCAGGCAAGATCTGGTGCACAGTGGTCAAGCCGTCGGGCGTTTGTGTGCCATGCTGCACTTGCCGCACGGGGAGCTCGCTTAGGACCGCCGCCTTCAGCGCAACCATTGCAAATGCTTCGCGCAGTCGTGCCGTCGGCCCGTGTTACCCACGCGTCCGGGCTCTTCCACAGCGCGCAACGATTGCAGAACATTCTCTCAAATGTAACATGCGCATTTGTATGGTGGATGACACAGCTCCGGTGATAGGGGCACACTCGGGAGGGGTGCCGGTGGTTGCTAGGTGTCATCGAACCCCCCGGGCAAGCCTCGTATGCCTCCGTCTTCTTGTCCCACACATACACAGCGCATTGCGCGCCGGTCAGCTTCCCCGGCCAGGGCGCGCCAGCTGGCATCCGTGCGGTGATCATCACCGGTGCACGTGCGGGTGGACGAGGCAATGCTGCCTGCACTCGCTCGTCCTGCACCTGCCGCGGGGCGTCCATCTCCAGGCACACGCAGCATTGGCGCTTCCAGTTGCGCGAGTCCTGCGCGAAAAGGCCCTCTACCTTCAGGTAGAAGCAGCGGCTGCAGCTGACAGCAGCAACCCCATTAGCATCGATCAGGCGTGGGATCTGCAAAAAAAACATCCCTTGTCAATTAACAAGCAAATCTTAGGAAGAAACACTCACGTGCCAATTTGAAACTCACAACACATGCAAGGCAATCTATTTATGCATGTACTGCAACACTGAATCGACAACACTACCCCGTGTGGAATGGAATAGCAAGGCATGTGGACTTAGGGCAGACACGCATGGAAATAGCACCTTCACATGCTTTGGGCAGAGGCCGGTCTTCTGGTTTTCTAGCAGCACACTGCAAGAGGTGACATCACAATGCGTCAAATCGCGTTTGTGCAAATTGGCAGAGCCAGCGACTAGAGTCTCGAGCCGTGGCTCAGTCACCGCCACCCCGTAAAATGCCTCATCCACCGGCGGCAAACACTGCCTTCCGGCCAAGCATCGTTGCGCCTGTCCTGTGAATGTTGGCAAACAGTGGCAAATCCGGTGAAATTCCCGATGTCCAGAACCTTCTTGCACGCTGTATTCTTGCAGTACCGCCCAAAGCCAGCGGTCCGCGTACCACGGAAATCTTCAATTAGAAGAAGCGGCTTCCGAAGGTGGCGAGGGCACAGATGCATCTGATTGCTGACCCCCCCCACGGTATCCGCAAGGCACAGCTCGTCTGCACCCGTCGCCCCCGCTGCCGATTTCTTGGAGTCAACAGCGAGGCACTTGCCCTGAAGCGGTATGTCCGGATTTGCCACCTCAAGCGACTTGTAGCTTCGCACCACCACCGGCACCGGTGCTCTTTCTACAACAACATGCGGGCTGTGAGAAACAAATTTTCGTTGGAGCATCAACATAATCTTGTGCCATGTAGACAGCCGACTCACCAACAGACCTAGCCCTCAAGGGAAAACACAAGTGTTGTTGCGGTCGCACCCAAGCGCAGATACTGCAGCATTTGCTCCAAACTGTCGTTGCCCTGCCGTATTTGGCGAATGACACCCATGAACCCCGCACCGCCCGCGGTCCAGATCCAGTCCCCGCATGTTCAGCGTCGGCGGGCCTCTGTACCGGGATGCTGAAGTGCTGCAAAGTCGCCTTGCGGTGGACAAGGATCGCATTGAGGCCCTCCGTGGTCACCTGCATGCCAACATCTTGAATGTGTGAACACTACCATTCAATCACGTGTGGCCATGATGCGGCTCTCCATTTTCTATGCATCTGTGACGAGGGCGACTCGGGTGCAGCTCAAACCCACCATGCATGTGTAAAAAGGTCGCGAAACGGATACACCAACCCAACAAGCAAGGTTGGCTATCTCAAAATCGACACATGCATTGCCACAATGCAACATTGCCAACCGCTGGATGCACATATGCATATGCGGCATGCACCAATATAGGAGCTACCGAACATGAGTAGGCGGTAACACGAACCTCCACCTCAACAGTGCCGACACGAAGTTTTGTCAGCCGCTTCCGCCGCATTGCATCCGAATTGTATAAGCACTCGCGTTTCCGCATGCGCTCCAACAGGAAATCTCCCTCTTGTCCGAAGAGCTCAGCATTGGACATCTCTTGACCAAATCGACAGAGATCGACGTCTTCGGCAATGTCCTCAACAGTGCAACCCTCTGTCTGAGCATCGCGATCTTCAAGGTGGTCACACACGTCGGCCACGACCCTCTCGCCAACCGATCGCATGGCCTCCAGCGGAGATGAGATCTTGCTGCCGCTAGCCGTGCTAAGCATGCTTCGCAAGTCCACACCATGATCCCCACCTGCAGCCTCCAACTCGTGCAACCATGCCGTCTGCACCTCGTCGCCAATCTGTAGCATGGTGCAAAAGGCCTTCACCTCCGCTGCACAGTTATCAATCGCGATTAGCATCACGTGTGGCCATGTGGAAACGATTGGAGCAGCATGCAGACAACACAGTGGGTGCAAATATGCGTGCATGTCGGCCGAGTTCCCAAACGTACAACTGTCAAACATGCGCATATAAGGTTTGATTGATTGACAACGTTATTCGGGGGGCAATTGGCTTATGTTTCGCACAATGCCCCACCGAGCAGCGGGGTACCAGACACAGTCATACGTGCGCTGTAAACAATGCGCATGTGAACAATAAGTTTTAGCGGTGAATAACTTCCACATTAACGCTGATCACATGATGGTGCTATGAGCAGTGCCTGGACGGGACGGTAGGGTGCACGATGCGGCATCAACAGGGCCAAAAGTGGAACTGTTGATGGGCATCGTGGGCTAGTGTCTCGTGCGTGATTCTGCAAGCCACCTACGCATTTACACAGACCAAAACCGAATCTCCTTCAAATCAACATCATACATACACACGATCACACCACGATAGCGGCGACACCTCTACCCGCGAACGCACAGTCAACAAACGGGCAGCAGCCCGATTCATTTATGGGTCAAAAGCAGCGGTGGCATAACAGAAACATAATTAGGCGGGAAAATGGGGGAATGACCAATAGCGGATTTACACGCGGCGATACAAGCGGGCCACTGATATGCACATGCGTTTTACGCGCGACGACCAATGTAGGCGCAATTGGCCAACCCTTCACACAAAATTTGCAGCGCCCAATCCCAAAATCATGAGACAACACCACCAATGTCCCCCTGCCTAGAGTGGTGCGACCGTCACGGAAATCTTAGCTACAAATGGTTCACACATCCGATGGTCCACACAGAGACCTTCGCATCGCAATCACGTAAGTGCCCGTCGTGACACAGCCACAACAAATTTCATTGAGCCGCGTCGACCGCCGACGGTGTTTGCAAACTTGCCACAACACGCTTGCATGGGCAGAAAGTGGACGGTGAACAACGATTCAAAGGAAATGCATAACAACGATGATCATAAGGCCGAGTGAACAGTTGACGTCTGGTGGCTCGTGCAAACTGTGATATCGGAACATGCACTTTGCAAAATAGGCACATGACAGATATTTTGTAAGACGTGCTAGTGTTCTTACCTGCACTGTCCTCGCTGGGCTTGTATTTGTCCTCACCCCACAGATGGAGTGGCCCGGGCCCGCGCGGGTGCATCTTGCGGATCAATGTCCACCCGTATGCGGCAACAGCACTCTCGCCAGCGGTCTGATGAACACTCATGCTGGCGTCTAGGAGGAGCTCGACCATGCATGTCAGCAGCTCGCAACTGCCGCGTGCCCTCTACACTCTGTAGGAACAAGTTCCCAACGGCCGCATGTAGATACACCGCCAACGCATACGGGTTTTCATCCCGCTGCACGCGTAAGGCCTTGAATGCAGCGGTTTTTGACAAGGTTCTTCATCGCCGATGGCACACCAAGGTCAGACAGGGCCTGCATCATGTGTGATGTCATGTATTTGCCATTATACATCAACAGCATGGCCAGCACATGGTATCATGTCAACATAAATCACAATCACACAGGGCAGTCGCCTTTCCGACAAGTGCAGATCACATGAGACGCACCAAATCTCCAAACAATGCGTTGAGGAACGCAGGGTGGAGGTAATCTGTTTGATATGTGTTGCAATTGGTCGACCATTGGCCACCGACAGCAATCGCCGTTCTGTTCTCGTGGCCATTGTGGTGAAGGTGCCCTTGTATAACGCGCCCAAACACCATCCCCGTCCGCATCTCACGTGACAATGCATGAATGTCAGTCGAGGCAAGGAATCGCGCCAAGAGGGCAGACATGGCGTATGGCGCCATGGGGATGAATCGTAGTGGCACCATGCCGTGGGTAGCGACAGAAGCAGAACCTGCATACAACAAGCTCATGCATCAACCTTGCGGGTGAACAACAGACCCATGACAAAAATTCTATACCCATCATGGGAAGGCACAGGCAACCGGAATGGTGGACATGTGAATTGATACATGGATTTCAAGTATGGAGAAGCCACGCACATATCGTCGACAGCCGCTGGAGTGGGGTCCCCGAACTTGGTGAGCGTACGCCTTCTGATCAGATGACTCAATTTGAATGGCTCTCCAATCGGCAGGCCCGCAAGATCTGCCACAATCGACAACCCTCTGGTGAATTGCGATTGACAACAAATGCTCCCCAGCCGAACCAAGGCTGCTGTTCCAATCGGCTCCTTCAATGTTGAGAGCTGCGGTACTGTCCACCACAATGTTCTTGACGCCGAACACATTAGGGGCCGTGTCCCATGCGATCGCAAACTCACATGTAAATGTTACCTGTTCACGAAACCCTGAGTCAGCTCTCGATGACGCACCACGCCATTCCGATACTGTGGCGGAGAGGTGCATGCATGGTGCGCGAGCATGCGAATGTTGCAGGCATAACGCGCATGCATGCGGATGATGCTGCAACCATCGACCACAAGACACATGCATGCAAGGTGGAGACACGTCAATGAGGCAAACCCACCTGTGTGGTTCGAGTCGCCTCGTCCACGTAGTAGGTTGGGACGAAATGGATATGGCCCCCACCGCAACGCCACAAAGACGGGTTCCGACGCTCCAGAAAGCATCTTCAAGAATGCCGTCACCCGCCGTACATGATGGTCATCGCGCCAACAGTTAGTGGCCTTCAAGCACAGCTCCGGATCTCGGCGGCTTGCATCGGCTTTGGCTTTAGAGTGTTCATCGCAACCATTCGCCTCTGAGAGCCATCACATACAGCCGCACTTTGATTTGGAATACACGGAACAATAAACGCCTCCCGATGAGCCTGCAGGCAAGCACGCTTCTAAATGCATGTGAGGGGTTCAACAAACGCCGCACTCGCGTCACGTAATGGCCGGGTCCTTGAAGTGTGTACACGACACTTATGCTGACGTTTGTAATTGCATGCTGCCGCACACTACCATATCGATGCATATGGGAAGCATGAACGCACCTTGGCTACAGAAGCTTCGCTGCGAAACAGCTCCCATTGCCCCTCCCAATACGCATCCACAAGGACCGTGGAGAATGTACTTGTACAAGGCGAGTGTATTGAAACTACCTATGTGACCGGCCCATGTCAGCGCGTCAAGGTGTGGCCAAACACACGCCCGGGACACTTCTGAATGACTCCACGACGGCCCCCATCGGCACCTCCCCTGCACTGTTGCATGATTTCTTCATGTCATTTAAGATCTCAGCCGGGGGGGGCGCGGTTGGGATCTCCTCGAGGGTCAAATGCTGGATCGTCCACAGCTGACACCAGCG
>JALAAN010000034.1:0-20072 GCA_023078555.1 Ulva prolifera
CTTGCGGCAGAAACAGCTAGCAGAGGAGACGCATGCACGCGAATTCAAGGCCCGACCGTTTTCAGCCATTATACACTGGCGCCAGGTACGCATTTGCTCATGGTAAGGGTCTTCCAGTCCATGGTAAACAAGCACATCTACTGTTAATGAGCCACACTTGCTGTTGAGTCTCACACGAGTGACATCTTTCCACGCACTTATAGAATTCCGTGTAATGGGCATGTTTTCAATGCGACTTTTGCAGCGCTGCCTTGAATGAATTCCTGAGCGGCAGACCCGTACAGACTCCCAAAACCTGTCCACCACCACAGCGCTCACGCTGTGTAACACCTAAACCTTTCGATCTTCAGTCGCAGAGACGACATGAACAATACATCAATCACAAGCTACCTGAGAAGATGCGGAAAGAGGCAGAGAAGAAGATGCTAGAGCTGAAAGCAGCTAAGCACTGTCAGGTGAAAAAATTTTCAGTGTGTATCTGAGTCTGCATTCGTGTCGCATTTGTTGTGGACTAGGAGGCGGTGCTCAATCAAGATGATGTGGTAAGCACAAGCACACTCACACACATGTACACACCGAAGAGCACTATTTGAAAAGTGTTTCCTGCGTGGGCAGGTGCAAGATGCTGAAGAGGTCAGGCAGCTGCGACAGAGTCTGCAGTTTCAAGCCAGGCCTGCACCATCGAGGACCAAGCCTGTCTTCGCACCTGATCGTCGGCTGGCAAAACCTCCCACCCAACCGAAACCATTTGCGTTGGCAACTAGCAGTCGATGTAGTATGGACATGCTGGGAACAACCACATACACACAGTCCTGCATGCATCATGCAGCTGATGACAGTGAGGACTTTGAAGATGATGAAGACTTGGACGATGGGTCTGGATGCTCTGAACTGGATGAACGTCAAACTCAACACCCAATCGAGTCAAACCTTGGATAGTAGCTGTCACCACTGAGGGACAACAATCAATTTACTGAATACGGCACTGAGATCAAATTGAACCATCTGTATGGGAAGGCAGCGGATGCAAGCCAGCTCCAATATGTCACCCACTGCGGAGCACCATTGCCACCTTCCAGAAGGATACCAAGACCAGACGTGATGCATGGATCTAAGTTCCGTTTGTGCATCGGCTCGCATCTATGGTGAACCTCGTGTGTGAGAGTCTACAATGGCGTCTGCTCTCATGCTGCACAGCAATTGGACCAGGGCACTGGCAGTTGTTTAGTCAGTTACCCTGGGTGAACCCAAAGCGACCTCGAATGGTATTTCCAATAATTCTGGAAAGCCATGATATGTTCATGTGGATTTGAAACAAAAGTGCACATATGGTTATTCAAGGCGCACGAGACAGGTTGTGGTAAACGGATGGTATCAAGCCACCGGACCCAGCGACTGAAAGCATGCTGAGTTTGAAACAAACGATGTGTACCCAGCCAGCAACAACATCTGGGATTGGACTAGGATCTTGCAAGTGTAGGCCATTGCCCGGAGGACTTTGCGGGCGGACGTTTGAAAAGCTACTTCTTTGCTTCAGTTCTCCGGCGAACAATCTCTTCTGCAAGATCCTGACTGCAGAACACCCCACACCTTGGCAGGTCCTAGATTGTAGGTTGATGCGAAAAATAGTTAGGGGACAGCACCCCAGAGATGTCCTCCACTTTCCTGCAGTCGAGTCAAAAAATTCTTGCAGATTGAGTTGCTGATCATGTTCATACTCATATGCTTGCATTATCATTTCCACTTTGTCAAAGTCTTTGCACAATTTAGCCTCTGCTGTAGTGCCTGCTTCATACTCCTTCCTGAAAAACAAGGAAAGGTTGATGCTGTGTACAGTGCACGTGATGCCCCTGACGTTGATGAGAGGGAGCATGCCACAATTCGACCACTTCAGCAGCCACTCCCGTATTTGGTCCCAAAACTTCTTGTATCTTCATGATTGCAGACAGCTCCTGCCTGTGCTTTTCATCTTCGCTGATACCACAAACTGGCGTGATGTCGCCAACGATTGCTTCAGCAATGTCATGAACTATTGCCATCTTTACCAACGAGGTTGGTCGATGTCATGTGACCCTGCCATGGTCAATGCCAACACAGCCATGCGGTACATATGGTCGGCAATACTCTCCGGATGTTTTACACCCCGCAATACCCATCCCTTGCGAGGTTGTTTCTGCACTGATACAGCTGTGGGCTATGCATCTGAACTGACGCACTTGACATTCAAAATCAACTAGAACAGAGAGCGAAAATCGCCACCTTCAAGCTTTCAACAAGATGCATGAAGTCTATAATGCTTGTTACTTCTGGTGCCCTCTGTTCTGTTGACTGTGACATAGCTACGCACACTCGCCAGCGAATCTGTTGGCGTGCAAAGCGACAATCAGGTCGACGATGTGGATGGATCACGGACTGCTTCGATTCATGCACGACACTGCAGGCTGTGGTCCTCCAGATCAGTCGTACAGGCCATTCCTCGCAACAACCCCGCTTGGAACATAGAGACGATCGATTCCACGGCACTTTGCCTGTTGCGCCGATCATTCTCAGCACACTGCTGGATCTAAATTCATAGTGTGCACAATTGCATATGAATCATTGCGCGACGGTGCCATCGCGCAACGATAGCTCGACTTTGTCTCGGGAAACATGCATGCGAAGCGACCGAGCCATCTGCGTCGCGATGCCGCGGTATATGCGCCGTCTCGCAAAGAAAGCTGTCTCAAACCTTTAGTCCCAGATGACATTGCCGTCGAGGTTGCTCACGTACATCTTTGGTACATGTCGTCTTGTTGCAAGGGGTCGATACTTCCGAGGCCAGCGTGAGGTATCAAGCCGTTACACAGCTTGCAACATTCCTTTACCTTTCTGAAATCTTATTTATGGCCATTGCGAGGCCCCTTCGAGGGTATGCGTGCCAGGTATTATGCCGCAGGCTGTCGCGAGTGATCAGCAATTCGTATCCAGCTAGCCGCGATTCAAGAATTTCACACAAACATCCACGGTGAACCTCTTCGCACCTTTGTTGTGCTCTGTTGTCGATATCGCTGCCGTACCTTGCGCGTACTTGACATATGTCTTTGTAAAACGTACACTGCACGCGCAACACATATGCGCAATTTTAGGTGGGCACCGCTGTGCAGCGCAAGATTCGTTCAGAGTAGCGCATCGGGAGCTACGAAAGCTTCAGAGGTACGTATTAGCACCGTACTGCAGACGAAACGCCGCTGGTGCGCAATGTAGCGGTAGTGGTGTTTGACGCTGAAGCGACCTTCGTGCTACAGGAGAGCAGCAAGGCCGCATCGCAATTTGTAAATGATGAAAGAATTATTGATTCGGACAGCAGTCGAAAACGTGATTGTGGAGCTGCGGACGCTGCGAAGGATGACCAGGCTGGACCAACAAGCAGTGCCCAAGCCGAAATGCCACGACGCAACTTTGCCGACTTGCTACGAGAAGCTAGAAGTGTATCCGCAGATGTGGCCGCGACAATGTGGCAACGTATTGCCAGTAAAGGTTCTGGTGAGGCCATCTTGCCGGAACATCATTGAGGTTGTGCAAGTAAGATATCATTCGGATGTAGTGAATCCTTGGTCGGCACAGGAACATGATGACTTTGTCAAGATTTCTCTGCTTCGCTTTTACATGTTCCTTCCTTCTTGCATCACCAAATTGATGCAATTTACAATTTGTTGTGCACAGGGTCAGCAGAGGGGGGTACAGCTGGCAGTGCCGCAGAAGTGGCACAGAGGTGGGTCAAGTCTTTTGGGAGGAAGTCTGGATTCAGTGACGCGGCGGGCTCGAATGACACAGGTTCGAGTTCCAGTAGTGGTGGCGACGGCCCTGCAGGAGGCCCGGCACAAGCACAAACTGACTTTGTCAGACGTCTGCGGAGCGAAGTAGCACGAGCAGTCCTGCCTGACTGGAATATGCAGAGTGTGATGAAGCAGCGAACGGACATCAATGCACGGGAGATCCATGTAGGGGAAGGGCCCACCGATCTTGTGATCCAGGTGAGCAACTACATGCGTGGTTTTGCCTGCTGAGTATTGGGGACCGAAGATCTTGAAAATAGGAGGCGGACTTATGTTCCATGCAGGAGGTTCCAGAATCGTGGATGGACAGGTTGACAGCACGGCTGGGTAACAGTGCACTTGCAAAGCGCATCTCTCAGATGCGTGAGTCTGATGCAATGCGTTCTGTGGCTGAGGGGTACCACACTGTTCGTGAGAAGCTAGAACAGGGTGACTCTGATTTAGCGAACAGTGTGAGCGAAATGCGCGAGCGGATGATGACAGAGAGCGAGGGTGCCCGCGCATACCGTGAGATTCGGATGCGCCACCCAGACTTTGATATGCCAACATTTCTACGAGCAATCAAGTCAGATGTGCCGATCATCATCAAGGTGTGTCCCACATAGCAAAGGTACCACATATGTTCCTAATGAATGACAGTCTCAGCAGCAATCTCAGCGTAAGATGCCCTGGCAGAGCTAGGGCCAAGCCAGGTCGCCCGAAATGTTGGAAACAGTGAAAACAGGTTTTTTGTCCCTACAGTATGTCAGTGAAATTTTGCACGATAGATGTGGTTAGTGTTGATCTAGGATGGTGACGGCTTGGGCCGTGACCTACCCAGTGAGAGTTTTCCATGCTTGGTGAAAGTCTTTGATTCTTCCCGAACTATATATAGCTGCCTCACAGCTTTCTCATGTTCACTTTGTGGTCTAGATTGTGTGCTGAGTGGTTGTTTGGCCATGTGACCTGTTGCCCCTCATTTTTGTCTCACCACATTTGGGCTATGCTTGTGCACCAAACTGAGGTTCTTTGTCGAATCAATTCGCGGCGGGGTGTGCAGCTTGTCTCCCGGGCAAGATCATTGTGGTGCTATTGTAGGCCTTGACACCGTGTATACATGACTCGTAATGCAGTGCGACTGAGCAGAGCGGCATTTGTTGCCGTATGTAAAAAGTGTCCCACGCACCGCAGTGTAGATGACTGCGCAGGCTGTGCCAAACCTCTCTGCATGTGCATGAACTCATCAAGGTACAGACATGGCCACTGACAAAAGTGACTGGGACATGCTTGCAGGCATATTTGACCGGAGACACTGAAGTGCTGAAGTATTACTGCTCAGATCCCATGCTAGAGCGCTTAGCTGGGATCCACAAGGTGACGGTCGCCCAGGGGCAGATTGCAGATCCGACGATTCTGGAGTACTCAGATGTAGACATCGTAGATATGCAGATGCTAGAGAGCGACCCTGTCATCATCCTCCACTTCAGTTGCCAACAGATCAATTGTGTCCGAGACACGTATGGCAGTGTCACATCTGGCAGCCCAGATGAAGTCAACCGGGTATATTACTACTGGGCTGTGCAGATGGATGGTCATGGTATGGTGACTGAAGAAGGCCAGTATATTCCACCGCGATGGAAACTTGTAGAGATGTTGTTGCGGGGAATGCACCAGTTGTTGTAACAAAAATCGCTTCTTCACAGATGGGGCTAATTCATGTGCAGCTCAGTACTGCGATTAAACAACCCAGTCACACATCGAATGCATCTGCTACGAGTGCCGTTTGACGTGGCGGCATGCATATGAACAGCACTCGTGCAAGCGGCTGTTGCACTTGTGACCCTGGCAAAAGCTTCAGTTTGCCCTCTTCATCTGCTAAGAAATATCTGTCTGGGTCAGGCTTGCATTCCGCTGTGTCCACTACCAGCATTCCTATGCCACTTGAAGCCAGCTTTGAAGCCTTGCTGCTCTACAGCAATGCAAACATGTTGGAGTTACAACATCAACACTTTATAGACCATACATCAAGGAGAGATCTGTGTGAAGTATGAGGTATGCTCGCAGCTTCATCTGTGGTTGCTCGTCAGACATCTGATCCTGAGAAGCGTATATTGCGCTCAATGTTTGGCACTTGCACAAATGCTGAGTGGACATGCAGCTATACATTCAGCAGAATGCAGTGAGACAGTTGTGGGTGTACCTTGCCCGTGGGTGGTTTTGGGAAAGACCGTGCAATTTCCGGCACCGCTGCTACATCTGGAACGGAGAGCACTGCTGGTTTGGACGCCAGCGCCAATATATTCCACCGTGGCAGTATGATTGCGTCTCCCCCTTGTGCTGGCATCTTCATTGTTTGAAATATGCCGTTAGCACCCAAGACAGGGACGCTGTCCAGCTCCTGTGCTGTCACCACGATGTGGACAAGCAATTCAACATGAACAGATGTAATGCCACAGCACATAGTACAGGCTGAGCACACACTACAGAATTTGCATGAGGCGCGATACCAGCGGTGTGACTTTGCCATACTCCCCGATGACTGGCAGCGGCCCGCACACCCATTTCATCCTTGGAGATGCGTGCAATCTCAATACTTGCAGCCGACTCTTCAGAAACCTCAAGGGCTGCAACTTGCTCTTGCTGCAACGCCAATAGCCGTTGCTTGGCACCATCTGTCACTGCGATCTTTAATCCCTTGCCTGCATGCAGTGATCATCGTGATGGTTGGGCATCTGCCTCACATCCTCGTGGGTCGAAGAAATCTATGCTATCGGACAGCATGCTTCAAAATGTGCCCCTGCCCATGCAGAGCCGCCGCTCATGACAGCATTATACATGGTACAACAGGCCATTGAGACACATGTTATCAGGACAACGGATTGCAGCGGTGCCAGATGCAGAGGTCTGTAGGCGGCCTGTGATAATTGCATTTCGAGAAAGGCCATGAAGGCAAAGCAAACGCTCCACTTCGAACTTCAAGCACTGTACAAGTCCAGCAAAGGTCTGCGATCTGCAGCACAGCTGAAGCCGAGCAACAAAGCCCTCAAGTGCAGGGACCGCACACCAACAGCACTCAATCGTAACAAGCATGATTGGACCGTCGAATCACGCGAAACTATCTGCTGTAACAAGAGAACAGGCAGTGTAGTATAATGCTGTCAATTCTTATTTCTAAAGGCGACTGCAGACAAACAGTCCAAGTCGGTGACATGAGCGACATCAACAGCTTGCTTGCAGGCAGTGCCACAGGCTCACACTGCATCTCGTATGCACATGCACCAGTATACATCTCCTGTGATCTCATTCATACGCGTCTGAAGCCTAACAAGAGCAGCTCACTACAGTAACAGAATCATCAAAGACAACCGCTACGGCAGATTGCAGCATTACATCTGCAAAGCCCGCACCCTAAGAAAATTATCATTGCAAGAGGAAAGTCACACTGATGTGGCGGAGGCGCTCTTCCACATCACGCGTCTCCTCCGCGTCCCGGTAGTACTTGAATGCCAGGCAGTCCCCGGCTGCACTGCTGAAGCCGTCCGCCGCCTCTGTGCGGCGTGCATGCTCTTTGATGGCACGAGCCAGCACGAGGCTGTCGTCGGGCGACAGCTGATTGTCAGCGATATACCTTGCGCCCTCTATGCGGCGGCCACGATCCAGGAACCGCAACTCCATCAGGCAGTCTGGGCTGTGGTCTTCATTGTGGAAGAACTGGCGCTGCTCATCGGAGAGGTCACCCTGCTGGCACACGAATGGTTCAATAGCTCATCTGCATGCGTACACCAGTACTTCCGGCAGCATCAACCGCATGAGTGCATGCGGCAGTTTCTCACTCCGATCAACAACTGTACAATATGATTGAGGAAAAACAGCAAATCACAGTCTGAATGAATTGCAGACACACCTGGAGCGACCTGAAGACCTCCGCGGACACGGTCCACACATTTTGGCGAGCTGCATCAACGTTGATTTTTTCCTCAAGGGTGTTGCGATCAAAACCGGCTGCGTATAGCTTGGGCAACCCTTTAGCGAGATTGAACCAGTAGTCACTCCTTGTGGACATTATCATGAGAACTTCCTCTGGGGTTTTACCAGAATAGATGTCCTGCTCTGGTCCTTGCTCATCCATGAAGCCTGCGCCCATTCAAAATCCACACTATTCCCGTGAGGTGAAGCGTCACCGTCGGAGATATGTCAGCTTGGCAAGAGGTAAAATTGAGCTTCGCATTGATATCAAGCATCATTGCACTGCGGATGCGGACCAGAAGGAGGCCGAAAATTCCGCGGCGGTGCGGGCACGTCCTGTCGACCAGCGACGTCTTGCGAAAGTTCAGGAAAATTGCCCTGACCTGGAGGCATTTTTGGTGGCAAGTTACCCTGCCCTGGCAGTATAATACGTCCTGGTTTATTCTGATTGCGATCGGGCTGGCCGGGCATTATAATACCGCTGTTTGAGCCATATGCTTGCGCTCTCTTGCCCATCCTGGCCACGGACGTCACAGCTGTAGGGTTAATTCCCAACATTACCACCATGATGCTGCCTGTCTTTTCTGCAAGAATCGTGTGCGCGAGTTTTTGGTCTTGCGATTACAGCGATATGACTAAAAAGCAGATGCCAGTCTGAGCGAACACGGTCACATCAACGGCATTTAGAAACGCATGTCATATCATAAGTATAATATTCAGCATCCTGTATCTATGTATCCATTGTCCGGCGGCTGCTCCATTCCGGCCTCGCCTCCGCGTCGGGGCTTCGGCGTCGGCTTCGCGTCTGTGCATCTGCGTCCAGAGATCCCGCGACGCAGGTCGCTTCGCGTTCGCGTCGTTCCTCTGCAGCGCTGTAGGGCGCCGAAGTTGCGCTGCACCTCTGGCCACGCGCCTTTCAGCGGCGCTCCGCCACGGATGCGGCCGCTTCTGGTTCGGCCGAGGCATCCCATGTTCTAATTAAATTATATACTTCATATTTAGTGCATCAGAAACGATTCGCATCGAGCTTCGAGCATGACGCATCGCGCGGCAGAGCGCTGCACCTCTGGCCACGCTGGCTGCAGCGCTCCGCCACGGATGCGACCGCTTCGGAGCCAGCCGAGGCATCACATAGCTTATGTGTAGCATTTGCACTGTTTTCAGCGTGTCAGGCATCGCTTGCATCGGCTTCAGGCGTCAATCTTCTCAAGCGTCGAGGACCGACAGGCCCCCCTCCGGGCCCCCCTTCGGGCCACGTGTACTTTCTGTCGAGCTTTTCAGCGGCGCTCCGCCACGGACGCGGCCGCTTCGATCACATATTCTGATCATCACTTATGCATTATATTTACTGCGACAGAAATCGATCGCGTCGAGCGTCGAGCACCGTGCATCGAGCAGCAGGGCGCCGCAGCTGCGATGCACCTCTGGCCACGCTTGCTGCAGCGCTCCGCCAGCATCGAGCTTCATGCTTCAGCTTCGAGTGTCAAAGCGCAACCGAAGGGGGGCTTGTCGCTTGTAATATAGATCCTCGCTCGTTCGTGCGCGCTGGCATGTGGATTTCTGCGCGTGCGCGTCCGGCAGAGGAATGCATGCGTGTACACGTCACGCCAGAATTCCGTGGGAATGCTGCAAGATAGACGACTCGTGCGTTCGTTTTGCAGTGTCAATTCTGCAATGTCGACCAGCATCATTCGGTGATATTTGCATCCATAAGCGGTACATTGAGCTCCGCGTGTCTGTGCATGTACGTGGTTATTGTAGCGTATGAAGTTCTATGAACGGTGAGATTGGGACAGCACCGGAACAGGCCTGATTTAAACAGACCGTGCACATACAGGCTAAGTCTGGCCTACAACCAAGCAAGCCTCGCCTTGAATGGCTTCTGCTACGATGGCTCGGCTCGGTGGAGGGATCAGGAGAAATTTCATGGCCCTGAGCGCAAGCGCGCGTATCTACACGGACTGGGCTATAATCGCGCCAGAGTTATCGCTGGCCTTGAAAACTGTGCTATCGCCATCATACCGGCGCAATATAATGCAACGAAGTTCTCGGTCGCCATCCAAGTTGTCACGGCCTGTCCATACATATGCCAAACGCCAGTTGATCCTGGCAGTGGATAATTCCCAGGTGCGCTCTCCTACACGCAACGTTCCGTATCGCTGTATTCGATGTCAACTACTGTCATATTCCTATTCTGGACCTGTTTTTTTATGTTCTGGACCTGGGTTTTTTGGCTGGTGACGATTCATTGCATCGGATAACTTGCACGATGAACGAGTCGATGTCACAGCTCGTGCCTCCTGATCATGAGGCCTGCCTGGCAATCACTGCTAGTGAGACGACCACATGAATGTCGAATTGTTCAGGATTCCCAGTACGCTGTTGATTGGACTGTGGCGAATGTCTATCGCAAGGGTACGCTCTGCGTCCAGTGTGGTTTCAATTGTCGCCGGCAAACGCATGCATGCTGACGCCCCATCTGAGCCAGGCCCGTTTTTAAATGAGCCTAATCCCTCATCACGTGCAGGTGACAAGCTACACGTTGTCCACTGTCTTCCTGGACAACCAGTGGATGTTCTGAGTGTCACTGGCATAGGTGTCCCAGTGGAGCGTTTGCCATATAAACAGCAGCAGAAGGTCCACCTAGATCAAGCACGCACTAACCTTGCCGAGAAGTACAGTGGTCGTATGGCTAAGGCTGGGGTGTGGCTTCCATTGCTGTCAGCTGCACCTCAATCGCAGTCTCGCATGTCATGGCAGACTAGTCCGTCCATTCATTGCACAGGAAGGGCATGTAGAACAACAGTACATGTGGTGCCCTGCTGTAGGTCGACTACGAGTTCAATGTGTTGTGTGAAGAAGGAGCTGCATTCGGAGCAGGCATTGGGGACAACATTGTCAGCATGGCAAACGAGGTAGATGCCGCCGCAGTGGTAGTCAGTTCGCACCGCAAGAGTATGCTTGCAGAGTTCATGATGGGCAGTATCTCGAACTTCCTGGTGCACCAATGCGAGAAGCCGGTCATCGTGTTGCACGCCCCACGACTCAGCGTGCGCTCACCTTGAATTATCGGAAGTTTTAACTGGCTCAATGACTTGAAACACATATGCATGTAGCACATGCAGCGGACTGTGGCATGATCGCTTAATGCTCGAGATTTCGCGGATAACACGCTGATAGTGTTCCCTCGAGGATGCTTTGAAAGTTTTCACCCGCTTGTTTGTCTTCCCGAACAGCAGAACAACTACTTGTTGACCTGCCAAGCACCACTGTTTGCCACAGCAACGTTGACTGTGTTGAGGAAGTGGATAGTGATGCGGATGCTGGCTGATTGGCGCTAAGCACTTCTGGTAATAGGTCAATTAGTATGTGACGCCTGAAGATTACCCACTGTCACTGGCATTTTTAGAGGGCATCTCAGGCCCGCAGCAATCCCCAAATTTGAACACCTAGTACATGTCCCGGATTTCGGAGTCCAAATGGATACGACTGTATGTAATCGTGCATACATACATACATGTCCTGACGTATTGGGTTTCACGTTAACTTTGTTTTCTGTACCTGTACTCTGGATGTGCAGGACAGTGATCAACATCTGGCAGTTGCCGACAACCGCAACATCGTTCTTGCTGTGGACACCTCCGAAAGCAGCGAGAAGATGACGGACTGGACAATAAGGAACATCACCCGGCCAGGGGATCATGTGCATGCACTGCATGTCATCCCTGCTATACCAACCACTCCTGTCTATCAGGTGTATGCAGAGGGCATTGTCTCGGTGTTGCCAGGACCATCTGAAGATGACGTGCAGGAACGGCGTGCACAGCTACATGCTGAGCTGGGCAGCCGGTTGCAAGCTTTAGTGCCTGCAGACGGTGCGTGAAGGATTCGCTAGCATTTGGAAACGCCCATGAACTGATAGCTTCGTCACCTGTGTTCCTATCCGAAATATCAGATTCGGCAAGCTTGCGGCCAATGCTGTCTTGATTCGACGATGTGCATCAGATGCTGGAAATTTGCAACAACATGTTGTGTGGCATGTGCATAGAATTGCAAGGCTGGGCCGTCCAGTGACTGAACATGGCTGCGTTCGCCGCCACTGTGGCAATCTGTGCAGGTTCGGTGAAAATGTCGATTCACATCATTGAGGAGGATTCAGTCAACCCGATGGAGTCAGTTGGCAGTGCTATTTGCCGTACAGCGGAGAATCTCAATGCAGCTGCACTGGTGTGCATGTCTGGACACAAGGGCCCTATCCAGGAGCTGTTCATGGGATCTGTATCGTCGTACCTGTCTCACAAGTCAGAGACACCAGTGTTGGTGCTGGAGTAGCTACTGTCTTCGGGTGATCGTATCAGTTTTTTCTTCATTGTGATCGTGTTCCCATCGCTGGCCAATATTGACATATGTAGATCAAATCTCATCAATTAGCAATATGATCAGATGACACCTTCGCATTGCAACAGCACCTTGTAATTACATTTCAACTCCTCGGATCAGCTTGCATGCTCTTCACAAGAACACTCACTAGGGGCAAAATCAGCAATATAATGATCGCCAGCCATAGCCCTGTCCAGCCCATGCAAGTGAGCATTGTCACCAGGGCCCCAGCACAGCACACACCTAAAAAGTTGGACAACACTGCTGGCCAGAAGGGGAGCTCAAGCACAAATGCAGCAATTGCACCACTCCAGGCGCCTGTACCAGGCAGTGGAACGGCGACAAAGTATGCAAGCCCCATGAAGATTGTGTCCCGGTCCATGCCGTGTGTTTGTTTGCGAGCGCGGCTCAGCAAGAGCTCCAGTAGCTTATACACAGGTGGAACTCCAGCAGATGCCTTCACAAGTGGCCGGAGACCCAGTAAGATCAGGGGTACTGGGATCATGTTGCCCATAACTGCCAGGGCATATGTTACCGGGGGGGGGAGGCCCAAAATAGAAATCCCAATTGGCACTGCACCCCGCAGTTCAACAACAGGAAGGCTAGCCAGCACTAATACCACAAGCCAATCAGGCGCAACATCACGTAGACTTGTGGAGACTGCCTCAGCAATACTTGCATGAGCTGGGGGCGCAATGGATACCAAAGCCATGCTCAGGGAAACGGCAATCAGGTAGACCTGAAACGGCTTGCATGTCTTCGCAGACAGCAGTGCCGCGCTGCCACAGGATCGCCATGAGAAGTGTTCAAGACCTATCACATTCTCCACCTGAGGCGGACCTGGTAAGATGGCAGCAGGCTCCTCTGTTCCACACGGCAATGGATCCTGACTGGACTTGGCTTGCGTGAGCTGCTCGCGATAGCTGCCACATGGAGACTGTCCAGCTACCCGTCCAACTGCACCGCGATATGAACCACGTACTATCTTACAGTGTCGATGGCGAGTTTGCATGTTGTGAGGATTTCCACGCTGGATGCGTCTGCAGCGCTGTAGCTTGGGAACTCGTTGAAGTCGACATCTGCCGTCGGGGCCAGCGCAGGCGCGATCAAGATACCTGTCGAAAATAAAAAAGGGTCCAGCGCCCGTGGGGCACTGTGGTGACATCTGAGGTGCTACGATGTGCACCTGGCCACCCAGTGTTGCGTCATGGCGGGGGGGTGTCCACCACTCATGCAAACTCCACTCAGTGCCTGGAATCATAGCGACACTGCTGCACTTGTTCAGGTAGGCGAGCCATCCCAGCTGCTGCTCGGCAGTGATGAGCTGGTTAGGAAAACCCTGGGTCTACGGGCCACCACGCCATATGCCCCACAACCAAGCTTTTCTTTCCATTCCCAATTCCGCGCAGCGTGCGTCAGCATCCAGCATGGCGCCCGACCTTCTCAAATTTCAATATGTACAACGTTGAGGTAAATTCTTCATCCTGAGATGATTCATCAAGGGCAGGGGTTCGCTCAGGATGTGCCTTGTAATTACAAGCCCGCGGCTTCGCCTAGGCAGCGGAACCGCAATGCATGCCCTGACACAGAGACTATTCCGGCGCAATGGCCTACCACACGCATGGCTACCTGTGTGCTCACCAGCATGACCCACTAGGGCCTGTGCGCAGCTCCAAGAGTGTGGAGATCGCAGCTGACTAGGCAGCCAACGCCGAGGGCTAGCAGGTACCTGGAAGCAGACGTGGATGTGTGACGCAACAGAAATATGGGGCAGAACAGGGTTTCTTCAGCCGCACATACACTTGGAACCCTGTCCCACTCATACATGCGGGATCAACGCCACTGCTGGCAATTATGCGCATCATCATTTGTCTTTGTAGGTGTAAATCCAGCGTAACAGCACACCCAGAGCTGCGCTAAACTATGACACAACCGAGAGACATCCTGCTGAAAGAGCAGCCAGGTCATTGGCGGGACGCATTTGCTTTACATGCGAACTCTCACTGCATCTCACTACTCAACATACCACATCCATAAGCAAGTGGAAACAATTAAACTGGATTTCATATTTGCATCGTGCGGGTTTTCACTGGGAGGCATGGTGCCAGGTCAACGGCAATTGGATACAGCAATCAGACTGTAAAGATTTGTCTGCACAAGCATGGTAGATCCAGCTCCGATAGTCAGCTCACAAGCAACACCTCTGAGGGTGGACACACTCGTGGGATCACGATGATTATGTCACTGATGAAGACAGAATCTGACTAGAGGGAAAGCTGGCCTTGGCATGAGTATGTCGGTGCGACTTGTGCAGAAGCCCGAGCTGCAACAGACGTGTTGCAGCACATTCTAAAAAATCTAGAGTGCCCATGCATTGCCATGACTTTGCAGCTTAATCGCTACGCAGTCCTTGTCTTCTTCCACAAGACAAGGTAAACCACATACCGCAAGATGACGAGCATCAGAAACATCACCCCAGCCTCTAACAGAGGAGTTTCGCCTAAACTACGGGGAAGGGACAAGGCAGCAGTCACATCTTGCACAGCTGCGCACTCTCCATCTGCCGCTATATCATCTGCTGCACTGGAGTTTGTCAGGTTGCAGTCAACAACCTCCCGACCAGAAAACTCGATCTTTGCCAGCAGTGAGTAAGTCCAATACATAAAAGACAGGTACCTGTACCAGAGTGATGTGAGTGGACGCGTTGATGCAAACAAGCTGATCGTGCTGCCAGCCGCAATTGCTGATTGATGGCAGACTCGCAGCAACTGCATGCACTGAATTGAGCAGCAGCGCACTTCAGCCAAAACAAAAAGGAAGGAATCTGCTGTATCCAGAATCCGCTAGCAAGCATGAATGAGAGAATCACAATTGTTGCTGTCGTCTGCGCGGTTTCGAATTTTGGCATCGCCGCACCAATCAATAGTCCGACACTTTGCGATGTCAGAACTCCCAGCACAATTGCGGCCCAGTTACCAAGGAACCACACAAACTGCACAGCAACACTGTTGTCGACAATTTGCACTAGGATTCGCCAGCCACTCGCGAGCATATGCGGGATCATCTGCATCAACGCTGGAAACCTGCCCCCATAGATATTGCATTTAGGTGCCGCTCGATCTGGATAATCCCATAGTCAACAACCATTTGCCGCACCTGTGGCCGCAGAGCCCCCATCCAGTAGGCCAGAACTGTAAATACTGTGGGGTACAGCAGCTCCAAAGGCATCGATGCAGCTGAACGGGAGATGTAGTATGCGCTGAGATTGTACATGCCACTAGAGCGCTCCTTGAGCAGCATCTTCATCTCTGCCGGGAACGTGAACAATGAGCCAAACAGCATCGCAACACACATGAAAGTCTGCAGGCAGAACCAGCCTGTTGTGACAGTCTTTCACAGCAATGCACTTCACACAATGACCAAGGACTGAGTCGCTCTGTCTTGAACAGGTCGAGGTGCTCGGCACCACTCGCATAAAGTCTGCAGTTGTCAATGCATCGAACTCGTGGCCGTCTCATGGCACGTGTCATGACAGCAACAGCACATTGTCTGATGCGTAGAATGTTTCATGAAGTTAGGCTGCTGTACACAAAATCCTTTGTAGATAGACTTTATACCGACAATGCTACATAACCATGCATGCAACGCTCAAGGATGACGATGAATGCCAATAGATGTGACAGCTGAACTCTCATTAATAATAAATCATACAGTATGCCCGGTGAAATTGGTCCACTCACGAAATTCCATTGATTGACCATGGGGGAGCGTTGTCGGTGATCAAATGCCCAGCTTCTGCAACAAGGTAATGGCACAGGGTGTGCCCCAAGGAGTGCGCACAGTCTCAAAGAAAAGTAGGGCAGCCATGTCACGGGCTGCAGCCACTGTATTTTCAGCGCCACGCCGCCACCACAGTAGCCCTGCGATAAAGCCAGTCAGGCCAAAATTGCAAAAGCGCTGCACGCCTAGAGCCTGGAAGCGTCGAGTCTTCATGCTGCGCACAAAGAGCACCCTCAGCTGCTCGACGTACCTCGCTCCCAGCCTGCACGCCGGTCAAGGTTGTTACTTGAAGAGCACTGACCTCAGAATCTGTCATGCGAGTGGACCAGCTGTCTCGAGCAGCATAGCATACCCTGATCATGCCGATGAGCTGAAATTCTGTATTCTGAGATCAAGGGGCGAGACCCCGCGGCACTGCGAGTGCTAAACACATGATGATGGTGGACATCGAACATCGCAATCAGCTTGATCACCTTGGACAGAAGAGCATGTGGTAGCAGCCATACTTTTGTACAGGGACAGAAATTCGGCGCTTGGAGGGCAGGTATCCTCGCAAACCGCCGAGACGTTGCAGCGGTGACCCCATCGCTCAAGTCCTCTCCAGCAAACTGCGAGTTTAGACGCAGCGCTGGCACATTGGGGATGTCTTTCCTCCCATGGAAGCCATCTTCGCAGTCCTCCAGGAAGGACTCACACACCTGCAAAATCGACAACATTGTCTGCGTGGGTATGTGCAGGAGAACTGGTGCTGTTCCAATATCTTAGCGCAAAAGCTACATGTCGAGCTCAAGTGCCTGCTTGACGCAATTCCAGCTCATAGCGGCACCAAAGGGGAGTCATACAATGATTTCCTACCACCCTGGCAATTCGCATGTCAATTTGTGGAGCTACTGCCATTGTAGATGGTCACCACTGTGTCAGAAATCATATCCTGGCCTAGACCTGCCCTGGACATGATCACTTGCAGGAGGAAACAAAAGTGCTGCTTCTGCACAGCAACAGGCCAAGCCGTTACTAGCCACATAGAAGTGAAATCACGCTACAGCCTCTACTGCATCAGGTGTCCACCAGTGCGTCTCAGCATGCAAGACGACGGCTGTGCAAGTGCCGCATGCACATGTATGAAGGAATCCCAATCGCAAAGCTGGACACATCGCGGCCACCGTAAACTGGAGTATGCCATGACAGGAGAGGACGGCCTAGTTATGATTGGTGACAAAAAGTGCCCAAGCCTAGCATGGCAGCCGCGCATTCATCATTGCAAGTGGACTGCCAACGAATGACAGGTAAGAGCTGGACTGCGAGAGAACGAGCAACATTGGATTTATTGCACACCTCGATGAGTTTTCCCCTCCGTTCTGTGCCCATGACGCCAAGAATGGGCCTGCTGTCCTCAAACTCGCCACTGGCCAGGTCCAGGATAAAGTCTGCCACGTTCACGCCATACGGCAGCTTGCACCCCAGATTGCCAAACCACTCACTCACCTCCTGCAAGCTACCAAATTCTCTCGTACTGTATGCTGACAGGCTTGCGGGATGTGCATACACAACAGTGCCGCGACACATGTCCAAGACCGCAGAGATCGTAGGTCATGCTGAAGATACACCAGCAGTAAGCGCAGCAAGGCAACACAGGTCACCCACCACGCATCCCCGACCTCAAGTGAGCTGGCACCAGATTACAGCAGGGAAGCACAGAAATTACTTGCGCAGACAATGGGTATGCCTTGATGGCCTATGCCTAGCACACGCAAAGCGCCACGATTGCTCTAGGTTGTTCTTTGCTGATGAGGCATGCCTTTGCAAGTCCGCTGTAGATGGCATGGCCATCTGACATGAGCATCAGACGGTCAAGCTGGTGGAACAGGCGGCTAGAGGGCTGGTGGATGGTGGTGATGATAGCACGGCCGTCTCGTGCCAACGACCGGAGGGTGAGCACAAGCGACATGGCTGTCGTGGAGTCGAGGCCCGATGTCGGCTCGTCCAGAATGATGACAGAGGGATTGATGAGGAGCTCGTGTCCAACCGACACTCGCTTGCGCTCGCCTCCTGACACACCCGCGGCGCGTGGGGCCGCCAACGAGCGTATCCCTGCATTTTCCCAAGCCAAGAGCAGAGATGACAACCGTCCACGCGCTCCTGTTTTTTCATACCTGTGCACGAGTGACAATCGCTTCAGGTCCCGGTCGGGACACTCAAGTGTAGGAAAGACTGCTGGAGCATGCTTAGAGTGCCAGGAGCAGGCGGGCTCCGCGTATGATGAGAGGCAGGCGGTGTTGTTTGCGCCCGGCGCGTTGATGAAGGCGTTTCCGGTGTAGGAAGGAGGGACACACATGGGCAATGTCATGTGGGAGGCGTAATCGCGCTGCATAGTATAGTGTCTCATGAACTGTTAAGGAGTCAAAGAGAACATCATCTTGCAGCACGAAGCCCATGTTGGACTTCAGGAGCGGTTTAAAGGGGTTCCAGTTGAAGGATACATCCCCGGTGATGGTCATGGACTGAGGTTTGCGGCCTCCGAGCACTGATATGAGGGATGTTTTGCCACTGCCAGAGGGGCCCATGAGTCCAAGCACCTCTCCAGGCTGAACGACGCCCCGCAGGCCATGAAGGACCTGAAGCATACAAGGTTGGAGGTCGGAGCAAATACAAGTGCATTCAATTGCTTGTTGCGTCGATGGCTCGTGTGACAGCAGTGGTGAGGCAATGCGTGATCAGCTCCTACACAACATGCTCGCAGGCCGTGCGGGCGGTACTTGCGATGGTATCCCGGATTTGCGGACAGCAGCACATTTGACGTGCACCCCTTGTGAGCAAGAGGATTCCATGTGATGCATACGTGCTGTCGGGTTGTTGGAAAGGTGGCCCGCGAGCTCGCCAGCTCCAGGCAGGGGGCCAAACGCATGACTGCCTCGTGTTGTGTGCGACGACGACCGCAGAAAGCCCTACCCTTCGAACGCCCCACTCCAAAACGCACACGTGATGCTGCACACATGATGTCCCCAAGTGCTGACTCGCAATTTGCTTGCGCTATGCATGCGCAACAGAATGCCTGCAAGAATGGAATACCAGGACAGGACCGTTGCGCACCTGTCGCTGCTGTGGTGCTGCGTGCGTGCGAGGCGCTACAGCGAAACGATCCTTCAAAGATTGTTTTGCGTTAAATATTGGTACGTACGTATTTATCCCCTTCCACAAGATGGTGATTCGCCTGTGAGAGGGTACACTCTGCAACAGTTTCACCGCATCGCCGTTCACGTCTACACTGTCAGAGATGATTGAGATAAGGCGACTGGCTTCGTCTCGAGTTGCACTCATGGCGCCTTCTCAGACGCAGGCCTCCCTACGGAATAAGCTGTGCTTCAAATGTGACATGTTTCACACTGTCGCGGGGTGACGTCCGGGCCTCAAAACGAAACTAGGCACTGCTCAAGCAAGATCCGCAAAGGCGCCGCAAGCGTTCCATGGATGCCGTCCGCTTATCTAAGTACGTGCTTCGTGCGCTGCCTCGGGCGATGCGCACCTGCGCGACGTCATGAAGGCTTCCGCCCGCATGCATGTGATGGCCTTTAATTCGATAAGGACGGGGTCAGCTGGGCCCACACCGTGTGGGCCACACGAAGGTTTCGGCCGAGCTGGGTTGCTTCAAACGCAACGCTTCCGGGCAATCGCTGCACTCACGCAGCAAGGTTGCACGTGCGGTCAGTCAGCCATCACGAATTATGGCCATGCTATACAGGTGATCTCGTCGCGATGTGGCCATGCTGTACAGGTGACCTCGTCGATCTCACTTTCCGAAATTCCAGTACGTAATGGCTGCGTTGCACATGGCTCGTGTCGACCAAGATCTGAACAGCCTTGCAAGGCATCAATCAGCCAAGCCTTGCCTACTCCGGAGACCCGTACAGGCTGTCCTCGAGTCCGGAAGTCAACACGTGATCTCCGGGGGTCTATTCAAAAATCTAGAGTGCGCTTGCCATGCGCCCTCGCTGGCGAACACTTCGGCTGCAGCCAGCTGCAGTCGCATGAGGCGGTCCAGTCAACAAGGGGTTATTTGGCCTGTTTCCACCGTGATGTGCATGCGCCACCCTGTGACGAGCGCAGTGATGCCAATACTTATTTTAGTTTGGTGTGCTGTGCTTTGCTTGATGC